>CAUYQG010013610.1:0-36113 GCA_963574415.1 Tarsius wallacei | reverse complement strand
TTGGGAGGCTGAGGTGAGTGGATTGCCTGAGCCCGCGGGTTCGAGACCCGCCTGGGCAGGCGAGACCTCATCTCTACAATAAGTCAAAAAATTAGCCGGGTGTGGTAGCGCGCATCTGTAGTTCCAGCTACTTGGAAGGCTGAGGCAGAAGGATCACCGGAGCTCAGCAGGTTGAGGCTGTGGTGGCTGGGAGTGGCCACTGCACTCCAGTCTGGGCGACGGAGTGAGACTCCAACTCAAAAAAAAAAATAAAAATAAAAATAAAAATAAAATAAAAATAAAAAATAAAAAGAATCAATATTAATTATTCTTGGGGGGGGGCACATAACATCAATAAGGGTACCCAAATTCTACCTGTATGATGACCACTTATGTACCTAATCCTGAATTGTACCCTACATCTTTAAAATAAAAATAATATTTTTTTTAAAGTTTCATAGAATTCAGAGTTGAAATCTTCTGGCTCTGGACTTTTTTTTTTTTTTTTGAAGAGTTTTCATTGCTGAGTCGGTCTTATTATTTGTTATTGGTCTATTTGGGTTATCTATTTCTTCTTGGTTCAATCTTCATAGGTTGTATGTGTCCAGAAGTGTGTCTATTTCCTCAAGGTTTTCAAGTTTATTGGTATATAGTTTTTCATAATAGTCTCTAGTGATCTTTTGTATTTCTGTGGTATCCATTGTGATGTTGCTTTTTTGTTTCTGATTATATTTATTTGAATCTTCTCTCTTTTTTCTTAGTTTAGCTAATGACTTGTCAATTTTGCTTATCTTTTCAAAAAACCAAATTTTTGTTTTGCTGATGTTTTGTAATTTTTTGCCTCAATTTCATTTATTTCTATTCTGATCTTTATTATTTCTCTACTTCTACTAATTTTTGTTTTAGAAAAAGAACAATCTTTATTTTAGTTGTTCTTTCCTTTTCTAGGAGGAGTTCCTTCCTTTTCTAGGAAGAACAATCCTAGAGGTACATCATTGCTGTTTATTTGAAATTTTTCTAAGTTTTTGATATAGACATTCATTACTATTAACTTGCCTTTTTTTTTTTTTAATTAGAGTCTTATTCTATCATAGCCACTGCAGTCTTACCTGCTGGGTTCAGGTGATCCTTCCGCCTCATCATCCTATTATCTTCTGGCCTGTAAGATTACTGATGAGAAGTCTGGTGATCTGGTGTTAGTCTACTGAAAATTTCCTTATATGTGCTAATGCTTTCCTGTTGCTTTTACAATTCTTTGTTTTTGACTTTTGAAAATTTGACTATAATGTGCTTTAGAGAGAAATTTTGTGTTTGAATCTTTGATGATTCTGTACCTGAATGTTCATCTCTCTCTTAAGACTTGAAAAGTTTTAAGTTATTATTTTATTAAACATATTTTTCTCAATTTTTTAAATATATATTTTTTATTTTAAAGTTGTGGGGTACAGTTAAGGGTTAGGTATACAAATATTCATTGTGCAGGTACCCTTGTTGGTGACATTGTTCTCAATTTTTCCCTCCTCTTCTCCTTCTGGAATATCCATTATACAAATATTTGCTTGCTTAATTGTGTCCTATAAGTCCTACAGGCATTTTTATTATTTTTAATTTTTTTTTTCCTGTCTGCCCGTGTTAGCTCAAAAGATCTGTTTTCGAGTTCAGAATCCTTTCTCCTGTTTGGTTTAGTCTGCTGTTGAAGCTCTCAACTATATTTGTATCTCAGTTTTGAATTATTCAGCTCTTGGATTTCTGTCTGACTAATTTTTAATTTCAATGTATCTCTGTTGAAATTCTTATCCAAATCATGAATTTTTTTCTGATTTCATTGAGTTGTCTATCTGCATTTTCTTGTATCTCACTAAGTTTCCTTAAGATTATTATTTTGAGGCAACCAATTTCTGATCAAAACACCAAAAGTCCATGCCATAAGAGATAAGATTGACAAGTGGGACCTCATCAAACTGAAAAGCATCTGCAAAGCAAAAGATACCATCAAGAGAGTGCGGAGACAGCCCACAGAATAGGAAAACATATTTGTCAATTGTATATCTGACAAAGGCCTAACATCCAGGATCTGTAAGGAATTCAAACAAAAGGAAAACAAACAAACAGCCCCATTCAAAAGTGGGCAAAAGACATGAATAGGAACTTCTCAAGAGAAGACATACAAGCAGCCAACAGATACATGAAAAAAATGCTCAGCCTCACTAATCATCAGAGAAATGCACATCAAAACCACATTGCTGTACCACCTAACTCCAGTAAGAATGGCCATCATTAATAAAACAAAAAACAACAGATGCTGGCAAGGATGTGGAAAAAAGGAATGTTTCTACACTGTCAGTGGGAAGGCAAACTAGTTCAACTTCTAAGGAAGACAGTGTGGCAATTCCTAAAAGAACTAGAAATTAATCTTCTATTCAACCCAGCAATCCCCTTCTGAGAATATACCTGGAGGAGCTCGAATCACTGTACGAAAGATACCTGCATACGCATGTTAATTGCAGCATTATTCACAATAGCAAAAACATGGAACCAACCATGTTGCCCATCGAAACTGGACTAGATTTTTAAAAAGTGGTAATATACACAATGGCATATTATACAGCCAAAAAGAAGAACAAAATTATGGACTTCACAGCAACTTGGATGAATTTAGAGTCTATCATACTCAGTAATCTATCACAGAAACTGAGTATCACATGTTTTCACTCATAAGCAGACCCTGAACATTTACCATGAAACAATAAGAAAGGGATTGGCAGTAGTGGGACACTGCCAGGGAAGTGAGGGGGCACATAATATCAGTAGGGGTACCTGATCTCAAACCAGGTAAAGTGGGAACCAAAGGGAGGCCCAAACTTTACCTAAACAATGACCACTTGTATACCTAAATCTGAATTGTACTCCACATCTTTAAAATTATTTTTTTTTAATTTTAAAAAGATTATTATTTTGAAATTTTATCATGCATTTAATATATTTCCTTATGATTGGGGTTTATTACTGGAGAATTATTGTTTTCCTTTGCAGTTAGCATGTTTCCTTACTTTTTCGTGGTTGATGTGTTCCTACATTGCTTTCTATGCATCTGATGGAAAAGTCATCTCTTCTAATTTTATGAAATAGGTTTTGTAGAGAAAGACTTACTTATATGAATGGGTCTTGGGGTATTGGTTTGGTGATATGTGTTGGCCTTGGTTCTAGGAAGTAGTGCTGTCTTTGTGTAGATTCTTCAGCTATAATCCACACTAGTGGCATATGCAAGTTTTTAATAGCCTAGGCAGAGAGTTTGTGGCAATGGTGGTGCGACTTTGGCTGGGGTAGACTTGCTGGGATGTTTCTCAGGTCAGGAGCATGTGCATACAGATGGTGAGTTGGCCAACTTGGGGTCACTGTGAGTACGGGCAAGGCGTTGCTCAGCCTGCCTTGGGGGCCTATCTGCTCTAAGTTTCTGGGGCTGTTTCCCAGGCCTGGAGACAGTCACATAGCTGCTTAGCTGGCCTGGGAATATGTCTACCAGAGGAACTACAGGGTTGTCTCAGGTCTGGGATGTGATAACACGACTTCTTAGCTGGCCTGGGTGTGTGTCTGTTGGAGGTGTCCTGTGGGACTGTTTCTATGCCTCAGAATGCATGTGCAAGGAGGCTATGCTGACCTGGGGGTGTGCTTGCCAAGGGAAGGCACAGAGTTGTTTCTCAGATCTGTGACAGGGATGCTCAGAGGCTTGCCTAGCCTGGTGGTATTTCTGTGGGGTAGCCCACTGGAGCTGTTTTGTAGGCCCAAGATGAAAACACAGGGCTGCTTAGTAGGCCTAGGGGTGTGCCCACCATAGGTGGCCTTGTGAGGCTGTTTCTCAGGCTTAGGAGGTAACCTCTGGTTATCTGTCTGACTTGGGGGCATGCCCCCCAGGGCCGATTGTAGGACTATTTCTCAGGCCCTTATTGAGGAAACAGGGCCATGGGCGGGCCAGAGCCATGTCTGTAGGGTGTGGGGGCACTGTGGGATTGTTTCTCAAGCCTTGAATATGTGTACATAGCTAATCCACTGGCCTGGGACAGTTATTTGGAGGCTCAGGTACCTCTCCCGCTTGAGGGAGGGCACACAGAGGTTTGGCCAGTTCAAGGGTATGTTCACCCTATGTGGGACTGGCAGACTGTTCCTCCAGCTGAAAGTGTGGGCAGCAGGGGTTTGTTGCCCTGTTGTGTAGGAAGAATCACAGCTCCACGTTGGGCCTACCCCACATGGCCTTGGTGGAATGGAGTAGAGCCCCAGTGCTGGAGAAGCACAGTGGCTACTGCCTTCCAGAGCAGGGCACACTCCAGAGGTGGTTCGGGTCTCAAGATGGTGGCATGCTGTAGCAGCTTTACTCACAGGAGGTGGGTGGGGCATGGGAAGTGCACCCCTTGTGCTCCTAATTCAGGGCAATGCAGCTTCATGAATTCCTGACAGCTCTTGAAATTCGGTTCAGGACTTGAGAGGACTCTGGGATTCTCCTGTAGTAAAGACTGCAGTTATTTGCAGTGGCAGTGGGGGCTGGTGGGAATTTTCGGCTTACCTTTTTCCCACAGAAGTCCCTCCTGTTCCCAATCTGATCTGATCCGGGAGAGACAGGGCTATAGAGGGCTGGTGCCTCCATGCTGCCCTCCTGGATTTGCAGTCACCATAGGGACATCTGTGTTCCAGTACTCTACCTTCAACACTCCAGTCAAATCTCAGCTGTTTTTTTGTTGCCTTGGCCTTTTCTTGTTGGGAAGGCAAGCGCCAGGCATCTCCAGTCAGCCATCTTGCTCCAGGCCATTCTTTTGGGAATCTCAGTGTGAGTCAGATGTGACTTAACTCCATTGCGACACGTGGAAGGGTCATCCAGCTCCAGAGCTCCCCATGGGAACTGGGGCTTCTGTAACAACTGCATTGCAGTCTCAATTATTCTGATCAGCTCTGGGGCTCTGACAAGCTTAAAGAGAATAGGAACCTTGTCTATCTTTCTCACTATTATATCCTTGGTGCCTGATAAAGTGCCTAACACATACTAGGTGCTCAGGTAAGATATGTTGGATGAATACGAAATGAATTACACCAGGCACGGTGATTCAAGTCTGTAATCCCAGCATTTTGGGAGGCCGAGGTCAGAGTATAGCCTGATCCTAGGGGTTTGAGACCAGCCTGGGCAACTTGCAAGACTGCGTCTCTACAATAAATCAAAAAATGAGCCGGACGTGGTGACGCGTACCTGTGGTTCCAGCTACTTGGAAAAATCACCTGAGCCCAGCAGGTCGAGGCTGCAGTGGCCGTGAGCATGCCACTGCCCTCCAGCCTGGGCGACAGAGTGAGACTCCGAATCAAAAAAAAAAAAAGATAAACAGAAATCAGATTATGGTATTTTAAACAAAATACACTGAAGATCTGAGAAAGTTTGAGAATCTTTAATTTTTTCTGATAAAATTACTTGCATTTATAAATATAAAATGTCATTGTATATAATAGAAAATTGTTTATCCAAGAGTCTGTAAAATGTAAAAACTCTTAGCATTTCTATACATGCAAATCATGAATTTCTGGGTAAGCTAGGAATGTCAATTGTTGATATCTTAGAGGCTCAATCTCTGTGGTATAGATAGGGAGCTGTGAATTCTAATAGGTAATAAAGCTATTTTAAGTAATAAAAATCTCATAAATTTTATGGGATAAAGACTGTGTAATACTGAGAAGGAGATACTCCAGACTTTGAAAGGAAATGAGAAGCAAGAGCAAGCCAGTAGCACTGACAGATCTTTCCAAAGGACTACTATATCGCTCTCTTTTGGTGTCTTCAGATGTTGTTATAACAGGTCCTAAGGCTAAGTGGTTTTGGTTCTAGGAAAGTGGCAATCACAAACTTTTATACCATTGTTGTAAAATGCCTTTTTCAATTTTAAAGAAAATTAGATTGCATTAAAATCCTGACCTTCCATGTAGTTTTGATAACTGAATAAAATGTACTCATTGAACTCCCTACCACACACAAACTATTGTATATATATGCAAAAAAAGTATACACATTTTAAGTATGTGGTTCTCTCAAAAGATGGCGTTAATCAAATGAATGCTAGCATCACCATGCGACAGGCAGGACAGTCAAAGAAAATGGCAGAAACATGGTTGAACGACACTGTTGAACGTCATGCTACACATTGCTACCGTAATTTAATTCAATGTATATACATCTGTATATATTCATATATGTGAATGTATATACATTTATATTGTATAAAGAGATATACAGTTTTTCAAGTAAGCCGGTTTCAGGCTAAGTAAATTGAAGACAAAAACTCAAAATTCTAGTCAGTCAATTTATATGGCATCTCTATGTAAAAGCATGTGTTAATCCTATTTGCCAAAAAAAAATTGATTATTGTGTGCATTTGGGGTTAACAAGTCTAGCTTCTATTTCAGAGTCTTTGTATACCTTTCATCTGACTGGATCATACTTTCTCTCTTTAGAGCTAGTTTCTTCAGAGGTCCTTTCTTATTACCCTCCTTTCTTTGCTCTCAATACACTATCCTCTTTTATTTATTGTCCTTGATTGCTTGTTTATTTAAAATCTATTTTTCCTAAAAGTCTATAAGCTCCATTAGAACTAGGACCATGAATATTTTGTTCACAATAATTGTGTGCACAGCTCTTAACAAAATATCTGACCAGTATAAGGTACATAATAAATATTTGTTCTGAGAACTAGTAAATGAAAAAATATGACATAGTATGAAAAGCATCGAATTTGATCTGAAAAGACTTGGGATTGTCTTATTCCTCTGATACTTTTCCTTCTATCTAAGCAAGTTATTTTACTAGCTATGCTATGGCCTTAGTTGCCACTTGTAAATAAGGAGTTAAGGGTAAGGTTTGTTTCTCTTTCCTGGTAGTTATGAGGATGAAAGGTAATGAATAAAAAGTGTAAGCATGTGATAGGCATTCAGTACATAGTAGTTATTATGATTTTGTAGCTTTGGGTAAGCCATATTCCTTGGAGCTGCCATTTACTCATCTGTAAAATCAGTAAATGAGTTATTATGAAGCTAAAATATGATTTGTATAAGTTCTATGCTCTGTACACCTGCCAGATTTTTGTTGTGTATGCATTTTAAGAAACTATATTCTCTAATATTGATGCCAATACTTACATATTTTCATTCTATATGTTTGAGAAAAAAATTACATTTGCAGAAGTTTTGCTTGTTATGGTTTTATCAACTTTTCTGTTCTCCCTTCATATTCTTATTCTAGAATTTTTTAATAATAACTCTGATGACATACTAATGGCAATAAATTCAAGTTGAATTTCTCTTTTTTTCTTTCCTCTCAGAGTAACATGAAATTTTGGTTATAATTAAATTCTCCTTTTTGATAGAGAGCTGATTAGTTTGCTCTTCCAGAAAACCACCATTAACTTTCTTCTCCTTCTGAAAATGTTCAAGAGAATCAAATGATCATTTGTCAGAGCAAATAGAAATTGAAATGCAAGTCTAAACATTTAACCTGTGTAGGGAAGCTTCCAAATAAGCTTCCAAATAAGCTTCATCAAATTCTAACATCAGTTATTGACAATAAGTAACCTCAGACAATACAATAATATAACAGTGATGATATGGTCTCAAAATGGGATAAAATATCCCATTGATGTCTTGATGTCTCAAAATGGGATAAAATATCAATGTAAAATACACAGTACAATAAATTGAGCTATGCAAATTATTTTGATTATCAAGAAAAGATAAAACAGAAGCAATTTAAAATGTAATAGCTTCCCAAGAATTTGTTAAGAATCACTGCCCTACTCCAGACCCCATTACACATCTGCAATATTTTCTACCTGGCTGTATTTGTTCTGTTTGATCTCATCTACTCATTTCTGCCAGTTCGAACTTCTCTTCAAGACCCTGTCAAGGCCATAGTCTCTCCTCTCTGCAAACTCTCCATATCAGGTCCTCCTTCTAAAGTTGTGAATCCCTGTTTAGTTACCATCTTTTCTCTCTGGTCTTCATTTCTTTCATTTTTTCATGTCATTACCCTTCCTCTTTCTGCCAACCCCTTCTCTTTCTGCCAACTTTTCTCCAATCATTTTTTTCTTCCTATTTTAAATTTAAATCACCCTTTACGTGACTAACAAAAAACTCTCATAAATTTTACGGGATAAAGATCATGGAATACCGAGAAGGAGATACTCCAGATTTTGAAAGGAAATGAGAAACCATTTAAGACTCTTACAAATGCTATCGACTCCCTTTTCCAGAGGAGTGCATATGCATGCCTATCACCTGTTTTACTTTCAATTTTAAGGAATTTTTGGACATTCTCAGGGCCAATTATGGATAAACCTGGTGAACACCTGTTTTAGCAATCTTCCATTTCTCAAAGCAGTAGCCACAACTACCATTTATTGGGTAACTGTTATACACCAGATGCTGTGCTGGATGTCTTCTTTTCTTGGTCTCTAATACTAACAAGCCTGGTTTCACAGAAGATGAAATTGAATAGTAAAGAAATTAAGTAATTTGCCACGTTACACAATTAGTAAATAGTGGACCTGGGATGTGAACCCAAATCTAATTCTAAATACATCCTGTTGCCCCTGCTCTACCCTGCCTCATGACACTTGGTGGGAAGAGGAAGGAAACACAAGAGAAAACATTTGAAATATCATAGACTACTGAAAATAAATTGGAGTTTGTGTGGGTTATTAGTTATTCCATAGATAGATGCAGCATTCTTTTATTTTTTAGCCCATATACAGTAGATATACATACTGGTTGCTAAATATTGAAAACAGTATTTATCAGTCAGGATATATTTAGCATTAAGTTTCCCAGATCTCAGATCTCTCTCTCTCTCTCTTTCTTTATTTTTTTAAGAGACAGCCTCTTGCTCTGTTACCCAGGCTAGAGTGCAGTGCAGTGGTATAACCATAGCCCATTGCAGGCTCTAACACCTGGCTAAAGCAATCCTCTTTTCTTTGGCCTCCCAGAGCATTGGGAATACAAGCCTGAGCCACTGCGTCCAGCCACACCCCAGATTATTTTCTTATGACTGATTTGGTTTCTCAGCTTCTCCCAAAGGCCACATAACAATTATGGGGTTAAAGCTTATCACATGAGGTCTCCAGACTCAGCTATGTCCAGTTCAGACCTGCAGATTAAATATTTTGAATATCACTCTTGGTTATAGACATGAAGTTGCCCAATTTATCCTCTTGATGTTTCTCTATTTCTTTTTTTTTTAAAGACGTATTCAACTTAATATTTTTCATGAATCATAATTAATTTTGAAAGTGTACTTCAGTCATTGCTAGGTCATTGCCATGGTCATTGCCTTATTAGACTCTGGTGTAGCCATGTGCTCTTTGAGCTGTGGTCATTGCCATGTTTCCTAGCTTTGCCACCACCCCCCCCCACCGTCCCCCGGGAAAGATAATCTCCTCTTTCTCTCTCCAATTTACTTTCCAAATAAACTATATTTTTAAATCTAAAAAAAATAAAGTATACTTCTATTTTTTATAAAAACATTATGTAAAACAGAAAAGACCTTTGGGTTTTGTTCATAATTTTTATATGTATTTTGATATCCTAAATTCCTTATTTCTTTCCATAGATTCTATAAGAACATCATGGATTGAAATGGTCTTGAAAAAAGTCTTAGATCACATTAAATCATGCCAATTTATAATTTGTATTCTTTCATTTGCTTATTGCTATTGAATATAAAAACCAAACAAAATCTTAATTTTTATTACAGATATATTGAATAAATACAAAGTTATAACAAAATATTTTGGATAATATATAAGATATTATCTACAATTGAGAACCTTTAAGTTTACTTAGATTCTAATAACAAAAACGCAAAGTTTTAAATACAGCTCACTACTATACTTAATATTCACCTCTGATGAAAAGTTGTGTTTGGCACCACCACAAGTGAAATTATAGTAAAAATTGATTTGCTATTTTAAAACTTGACTTATGTTTATAATATCTCTTTAAAATTGATGGAAAACATTGAAACCCTTGCCAGCTTGGAAATGGGAGCCTGTTTCTAACATGCTGTCTTGTATAAGCAATTCATTTTGGGGTTGTTACTAAGAAAATATTTTATCTGTTTTTCCCCATTCCTAACTATCCAATGATTTAAGAATCCAGTGATTTGCTATTTGGATTCTATCTCCTGATTAATATCCTTTATTCTAATTCAATTCAATTAAAATACGCAGGGAGTCCTCTTCACTTATTTGCATATTTTTTTTCTCCAGCTCTAACTAGCCTCCTTATTGTCCCTTAATCTCATGGAATTTGCTGCCTCAATGCTTTCGTGAATGTTATAGAGCATGCGGAAATGAGTATTTCTCACAGCATGGTACACATAATGGCATATAAAAGGTGTAGAGAAAAACATTTCTCATTTTGATAGTTTTTTGGTGTAGATTAAGATGACAACAACTAGAATTACCACATTAAGTTTGTTTTATGGATATTATTGCTTAGAATTAATTTAGGAGTTTAGATCTTCCATTGTGCTCCTTGTGCTCTAGGGGATAACTAAGGTGGCCAGTTGCCTTTTGGGTTTCAATTACTTCTGTAGGTTCTGACTTCCAGCACTGTTGTATCATGCTTCACATACCCCTTAATTCCAATACTATTAGAAGCGCCACCTTCTCAGATTCTCTAACATTTTATTGATGATCATCTTCCAAATCTTCCAAATACTCTGTACAATCCCTAATAAATCCTACCTCCCACCCTTTCCCGTCACTGCATTCCTAAACCATTCTCCAATACCTTTGAGAATTCCCATCGTATCCAAAGGACACATCTCTCTACCTTGAAACACGTCTATGAATCCCTTCACCTCCTTACTCTTAGTGAAAACTTGACCTCTCCTGAGAATATTGTTTCCTGTTCATTCAAAAAGGGGTTTCCCCATTTTCCTCCCATACCTCATGTTCCTTTAAGACCTACAGCTAGAGTAGCTGTCCCCTTTTTTCACTGCTGCTCCTTTCTGTACTCCTTCCTACTTCAAAAACTCAACTCCCTAAGAGCAGATTATCAAATTTTACCACTCTTTACCTCTCCTTGTTATTGCCAGCTACTAACTTCCTGATCACTTAGTATCATTTATGAATGACATCAGTAACTAGTTTCTGTCTTCTTCTTCAGTGTTCTTGGAGATTTCTACTGTCCAATCTAAATCTGGCATTCTAGCTCCTCTGGTTCATAATAATCTTTTTCTTCTATTTTTATCTCTAGTTACTGCCATGTCCTCTTATTTTCTCATTGAAAGAAAATTTCTCACTTCTATATTTACTTCCAAATCTTCAGCCACTCCATTATTTGGTAGACCATACTCTCTAGTTCATTCTTCATACCTTAATCATGTGGATCTCTGTAAACCAGATCACATTAGTCCCATGTAGAAAACACTCTGCTTGTTCTACATTCAACGTATTAAAATATCCAAATCTCTCACCATAGTCTACATATTTTATTGTTTGTCTTGTGCTTTGACCTCTGAATGTATATTCCTCTACTAGTCTCCTTGTCTTCCACAATTAGTTACACTTACTGTCTTCCTTTAGTCAAACACTCAAACTAATTTGCATCTCAAGACTTTTTAAATGGCTATTCCTTCTGTTTGAAACACCCTTCCCTTTTGAATGAGTAGCTAGTTCTCATCATTCAGACCTCAACAAATGTTTTAATTCCTCAGATTTGCTGGTCCCAATCCCTAGATAAATCAGGCCCTTGATCCAGACAACTCTACCACATCATCCTACTTTATTTTCTTCATAGCACTATTGTCCAAAGTTATTCTTTTCATGTATTTGTTTTGTGTTTACTTTCTTTTACCTTGCACTAGAATGTACTAAGTTCATTGAAGACATGAATTTTGTCCTGTGACATTGCACCTTAAGTGCTTAAGACAGTGAGCAGAATATTTAAGTTGTTTAATAATTATTTATGGATGACTAAAGTAGGTAACATTTTTAGGCTTGAGGTTTTTTATATATACAGCTTACAATACACACACACACACACACACACACACACACTAGTACTTAAAAAGCAAATCAGGATACCTGCATAATGAACATTTGTGTACTTAACCCTGAACTATACTCCATGTCTTTAAAATAAAAAAAAAGCAAATCAAATTGATTTCTCTTTTTAACAGTATATCTAAAAAGTCTTCTTATTAATGTTCGCTCCTCAAAACAACTAAAAATGCTTATTAAAATATTTTTAAATGCTTAATTTTATTCCAGATCTATCAAGAAAGTAAGAAAAATACCAGGTGACCAAAATAAGGAAAAGTAAGAATCCGAATTCAGAAAAGTAACTATTATCTGAAATTGATGACTACCTTGAGGGCATATACCTATTGACAGGTTTAATTTTTTTTTTTTTCAACATTTGCTCAGTGTATGGGTAACAAGAGATAAATTCTAGGGTCTACCAAACCTTGAACATATGTCAAGATAGAATATAGAACTTCAAAAGACTATACTTCTAGTAAGTCCCACGCAACAGAAGCATACAGTAAATATTTTTTCCTTAAAATTACTACCAGATGAGGGGAGGTACCAGGCAAGACTTTCTCTGAGGATTAAAACCACAACGTATCCTTGATACAGGGTTGTAGCCCAAATTAATAATTACCTATAATCTGCAAAGCCCCAACTACAGAATTAAAAAGATCCAAAGTTTGATATACACAGGAAAATAAAATAAATTTTCCACCTGGGCCCCATAAATATTCTCCCAGATACAATTCTGTTGAATACAAGCACAAAATAAAATCACCACATACACACAAGAGTAAGATATCAAGAATGAGAGGCATTAGGGGAAAAATGACAGAAACGTTACCATTTCAAATATAGTAGGTATTAAAGTTATCTGACAAAAACTATAAGACAACTTTAATTACTTAATAATGAAATAAATGTTAAAAATTCCTGATGAATTTGAAAAAAGTACTCTTACGAAAATTAAAATGTAATACTTGATATTAACAACTTAATAGATGTGTTAAATAGCAAATATGGCAGCTAAAGAGTTCTTTTTTTAAAATCAGAAGACCACATAAAAATGTAACTAAGAGCAAACTAGCTAGAGAGATTTAAAGTCTGAAAAATAGGTTAAGAATTATAAATGATAGTGTGAGAAGTTGTAATAAATGTTCAGGTGACTCTCTAGTAGGAGATAATAGAGAAAAATGAGTAAGAAATAATTAAATAATTAAAGAGACAAAGACTGGTGGATTTCTTTTTTTTTTTTTTTTTGAGTTGGAGTCTCACTCTGTCGCCCAGACTGGAGTGCAGTGGCCGCTCCCGGCCACTGCAGCCTTGACCTGCTGGGCTTCGGCGATCCTTCTGCCTCAGCCTCCTGAGTAGCCGGAATTATAGGCAAGCGCTACCATGCCCAGCTGATTTTTTAATTTATTGTAGAGATGAGGTCCCGCCAAGTTGCCCAGGTAGGTCTCGAACCCGCAGGCTCAGGCAATCTGCTCACCTCAGTCTCCCAAAGCACGGGATTACAGGCTGAGCCACCAACCCGGCTTGGTGGAATGTGACTGCTTAAAGATTTACAATGAATCTAACACAGGGCAAATACAAAGAAACTCACATTTAGATACATCATTGGCAAACTGCAGAACACCAAAGGCAAGACAGACATTATCTTCAAGTAAACAATAGTTTCAAAAGCAGCAATAGAAGCCAAAAATCAGTGGAATGAATCTTCAAATTTCTGAGAGAAAATAACTCTGAGCCTAGAATTATATAGTAATTATATATTTGGTTCTTTCAAGAGGAAGAGCAAAATAAAAACTTTTCAGAAAAATATAATCTTTGAGTTTAATAGCAAAGACACTTCTAAAACAGTGGTTCCCAAACAGGAGTAATTTTTGATACTACTCCTTGTACCCCTCTTCCAGAGAATATGAAAATATTTGGCAATGTCTGGAACATTCTTATCATAAAGCTAAAATATGTTATTTGTATCTAGTGGGTAGAGATCAGGGATGCTGCTAAACATTCTATATTGTATAGGATGGCCCCTTACTCAAATAATTGTCCGGTCCAAATGTCAATAGTTTGAGGTTGAGAAATTCTACACTAAAGTATGTGCTTAAGAAAGAAGATAAATGACCCCCAAAAGAATGCCTAAAATGTAAGAAAGAATACTTAGAAAAGGCAGGCAGTCATATATATTGATTGTGAAATAATAATTGAGGGATAAATAATGTAAATTACTAGAAAAGAATACAGTATAAATTGGGAGGTAATTACATTTTAAATGCCCTGTTGCCATTCAGGAAGCTGGTAACCTATTGATTAGATTAATACTTTCTCAAATAAGGTATACATGTTACATTGTCTAGGATAAATTATTAGTTTTGCTAATCTAAACATTAATGTTGAAAATAATTGAAATAAGACAAAACAAAACTAATTTAAAAATCACAGGAAAGAAGAAAATATCCTCAAAAAGGTGGGAAAAAATCAAAAGCATGAAATATGAAATAAATAAATTGAATATAATAGTAATCATGATAAATTTAAAATAAAGACAAAGGTTGTCAGATTGATATACAAATGAAAGTACAAATAAAATTACAAATACTTTTTAATTTTTTTTAAATAAAAGAGGCAATAGACATATTTTAAAATGTTGGACATCACCAATCATCAGAAAATGAAAATTAAAACCACAATGATATGCCATCTTACACACCTTATACCAGTCACAGTGGCTATTATTAAAAAGTCAAAAGACAACATATGTTGGTGTGGATGTGGTGCAAATATAATGTTTATACACTGTTGATGGGAATGTAAACTAGTACATCTTCTGTAGAAAACAGTATGAAAAGATCTCAGAGAAATAAAAACAAAACTACCATTCGATGCAGCAATCTCATTACTGGATATTCACCCAAAAGAAAAGACATTTTTGTATCAAAATGATATCTGTATTTGTAGGCTTATTATAGCACTATTCAGAATAGCAAAGTCATGAAATCAACCTAACTGTCCATCAAGGAATGACTGGATTAAAAATGTGGGAGATATATACCATAGAATACCTCTCAGCCACAAAAAGAATAAGATCATGTGTTTCCTGGCAACATCGTCAGAACTGGAGGTCATGATAGTAAGTGAAATGGCTCCGAAACAGAAAGTCAAAAAGCTATGTGTTCTATAGTGGAAGCTAAACAATAGGTACACACGGGCATACAAAGTGAAATAATAGACACTGGAAACTCTAAAAGGTGGGTTCTTGCAAGGGGAGTGAGGGATGAAATACTACCTATTGGGTACAACGTATTCTATTTGTGTGACTGTACACTAAACATCCACATTTCACCATTATACAATATATCCATGCAATACAACTATATTTATACCCCCTAAATCATTACAAATTTAATGAAAATAAACATGTTCAAATATTAAAAAAGAGACCACATAAATCCAGAAAAGAAAGTTGATGTAGCTATATAATAAGGAACAATATAAAGACACAAAAATCTATCTAAAAATATTAAATACTCTGGTGATTTTGAAAAGTTCACAATTTTTTTTTTTTTTTTTTTGAGTTGGAGTCTCACTGAGTCGCCCGGACTAGAGTGCAGTGGCTGCTCCCTGCCACCGCAACCTCGACCTGCTGGGCTCCAGCGATCCTTCCGCCCCAGCCTTCCAAGTAGCTGGAATTACAGGCACGTGCTACCATGCCCAGCTAATTTTTTTGATTTATTGTAAAGATGAGGTCTCGCCAAGTTGCCCAGGTGGGTCTCGAACCCGCGGGCTCATGCAATCCACTCACCTCAGCCTCCCAAAGCGCGGGATTACAGGCTGAGCCACCGAGCCCGGCCACAATTTATTAATTAAAATTTTAATTCACTGACTATTTATAAATATATATGTAAGTCATGAGGTAGCTCAATAAACATAGAGCAGAAATTTACTGAACTATAGGGAAAAAATATATAGCTAATGCCATGTAACTAACATATACTTTAGTAAACATAAAGCAACAATTGACAAAACTATAAGAAAAAAATGATTAATTCATTGCTATTGTTGGAGATTTTAAATACTTTAGTACTTCAAGTTGACAAAAATGTCTAGACGTAACATTTGACCAACACAAAAACAGCCTTGATTTAATGAGATATATAAAACATTACCCATTTCTTTCAAGCACCCCTGAAACATTTACAAAATGTGACTAAATAGTAGACATAAAGTGAGTCTTAGCAAATTTTAAGAGGTTGAAGTTACACACACCACATTTTCTGATAACAATATGATTCTCTTAAACATTAGCAAAGAAATAACATTAAAATGATTAAATAGTTGAAATTTTAGAAACACACTTGTAAATGTAACTCATGACTCAAAGAAGAAAAAATAATGGAAGTTAAAAAAATACTTTAAAATAATCAATAACAAAAATATTTAAAGCCATATAGGATATAGCTAAAGTGGTATTTAGAGGGAAAATACTAACCCTAAATGCTTTTATTTGATAAGAAAAAGATCAATAAACTCAGCATCTAACTTAAGTGTTTATGAAATCATAACATGTCAATGAAATGAAGAAAATATAGAAATAATAGTATTGGCTGACATGTAATGATTACTATATGTTAAACGTTGTTTTAAGTTTATATTTTTATTAACTTTAAATTTTTATTAAATTTAAATTTCTCATAAGCAGACCTTGAACAATTTTCATAATACTATAAGAAAGGGATTGGCAGTTGAGGGAAACTTCCAGGGAAGGGAGGGGCACAACTGATCAACAAGGGTACCTGCATAATGAACATTTGTATAACTAACCCCGAATCATACCCCATATCTTTAAAATAAAGGAAAAAAAAATCCTTTACCAGTCATGTGATGAATCATTAAATAGAACATAAAAATATGATACTTAAAAACAAGCCCAAAGATTCTTTAAAACACTATAATAAAACTGGCAAATTCTGGTAAAATGTTTCAAGAACAAGAAACACACCAATAAAAAAAAGTAAGAATGAAAAACGGGCCCTAATTACTTTTATTATAGACTAAATAATAATGGGATAAACCAAGCATTTTTAGAATAAAATGCAAACTTAGATACATTGAATTAATTTCTGGTAAAATACAGTTTACCCCAACTGACTTAAGAATAAATGGGGGAAAATAGACTATAATTATTGGATGTTGGTTTCAAAACTTTACAGTATGTCCCCATGCAATTAAGACTGTTTTTACAAACAACTCTACCAAACTTCAAAAGAACTTATACTTGCAATATTCTATCAGAGTATTCAACAAAAGAATTACTAAAATACTCATTTTTCGAGACCACAATAGTGTTGATACCAAAATGAGAGGTGGGCAGTAGTAGAAAGGAACACTACAGATCAATATCTCTCATGGATATATATGTAGTGATTTCATTTAAAACATAGCAAATAATATATAGTAATGCATAAAAAAATTAAACATTTACAGTTAGATTTATCCCAGAAATTTAATGTTAGTTTAACGTGAATAAATCAATTAATATAATTCACCACATAAAAGACTGTACTACATTATATCATCTGGTTACAATAATGCATTGCTTTCTTACCTCATCATGCTTCCTCACCCCAGGATGTGGGATTTGGACATAATGATTTACTTTGGCTAATTGAATGTAAAGAGATAAAACACCTTATGTCCAATTGTGTGATGTGGTTTTCTCCCTTGTATGTTTGCTCTCTGCCATGAGAATAGTGTTTCCCAGTAAGGGATTGCTCATTCAGTATGGCCCCAGGAAAGTGAAGAAATTTGGAACTCAATCAATATATATTTGACACACAGCAGTCATGTCACATGAATAATAAAGTGGTGTTTTTGTTATAAGCCACCAGGACATTGGGATTCTTGGCTACCATAGCAAAACAGATTAAAGTAGCAAAATCCAGTGATAATCCCTAATAAGACAAAACAAAACAAAAAGTCAACACCTACTTATAATTTTTTAAAAAGATTTTAGCAAATTAGAAAATGAAGAAAAAAATTTTAATGCTATCTGCAAAAATGCCCAACCAAAAAGAAAAAAAAAAAACCTTATATAAGATACTTAATTTTTTTTAGTGATGAAATATTGCAAACCATATTTTGAAGCTTGGAAAACAGAAAACAATGTCTGTAGTCATCATTTCTAGTAAACATTATCCAGCCAACACAGTACAGCAAATTAAAAAAAAAACAGAAAGGAAAGAAAAAATTTGCAGATGACATACTTGTATATCAAGAAATTTAAAAAATATTTGATAAATTTTTAAAATTAGTAAGAGAGTTCAGCAGGTTTGCTGAATACAAGTTAATATAAAATGCAATTGCACTTGTGTATACCAGGGTAAAAACATGTTAGAGAATATGGCAGAAATAAGAGCAACAAACCTATTAACAATTTTTACGTAAAATCTAATAGGAGATATGTGTCACCTTTATGGAAAAAAAATTTGTAAACTTTAATGAAAGACAATTTTTAAAAACCTGTTAAATAGAACAATATCCACATTCTAGAATAGGGAAAGTCTATCTTCATTATGTTACTTGTCCCTAAATTTAACCACAGAACCCATATAAGTGCAATAAAATCCTAATGTGTCATTTGCAGAATTAAAAATCTTATTCTAAATTTTTTTTACAAAAATGAAAAAGGTTAGAAATGGCTTGAACATTGGTGAAGAAAAATAATAAACCTGAAGGAAATATCCAAAAGTATAGATATTCTTTTAAAAGTAATAATAATTAAAATAGGTGATTTAGGCAGAGATACAAATTAGAGCAACTCAACAAAATAGAATTTAAAGAAACATTACCAAATATAAGACAAAATTCCTATGAACAGAGATAGCACAGCAGATCAGTGCATAAAAGGGCAGATTATTTTACTCAGAAGAAGAACATATATATATTTCAAAGTATACTGAAAAATCCATTCTAGGTAGATTAAAGATCACATATAAGAGGCAAATTAAAACTTTTAGAAGACAATTTGAAAATATCTCTATGACTTTGCAAGAAGAAAAGATCTGTTAACAAAGACTTCAAAGGCATGAATAAGAAAATATTGATCGATATGATTACATTATAACAGACCTTTTATTCAAGAAAATATAGCACAAGAAATTTATGAAGACAAGCTACAATTTGAGAAAAGATATTTATAACAACTAACTTACAAAAAATTAGATTACAAAATATATAATGGATTCCTTCAAAGACTACAATAAACAGTCTAAGTAAAATAATAGGCAAAAAAAGTGCAGATATTTTACTTTACGGAACAGAGTACTCATATGTTAGTGTATATAAGATATATTAAAATATTAAGAGATGAAAAACATAATTAGTAATAAATAACATAATTAGTAATAAATAAAATGCAAATCAAAACTATAAGTTAATATTTTATATTCAGTTGGTAGACCCCAAATTAAAATGTCAGATAGCACCAGGCACTGATAATATGTGGAGCTACGTTCCTGTAGACTCCTATAGACTCCTGAAGAATGTAAATGGATACAACTACTTGGAAAAGTACTTTTGAATTATCTAATAAAAATAAATCATTTACAATTATTTGCAACAACAAAAAAGAAATTAGAAAAAATAAATACATACTAAAAGAATGCTGGATAAATAAGTGGTAATATATTTATACAAAGGTATTTTACACTGTGATTAAAAATAAAGGCACTATTGAAACATGGATCAATACAGGATAAATTGAATGATAAATCTGACTGAAAAAATATGCAGGTAAAAAGTAAAATCCAGGATACTTCCACTGGCATGAAATTCAAAAACATTCAAAATGTAATAATATATAGTTTACTGATATCCTATAATTTTAAAGAAAATGAAAAAGTATGATAGATGCAGAAATATTACTGGTAAAGAGCACAGAATGATCTTTAGTGGACTTCAGATGTTCTACTTCTCAAGCTGAGCAGTGGATACTTGTATGTTTATTTGATTATTCTCTTAACTTACACATTACAATATTATTTATACTCTTTAATTAGTTTACTAAAATAATAAAAAAGTAAGCGAAGTTTTATATGGTAAAAAAATGAAGATGGCATGCAAAGTCTTGGGATTGATGGCATATAGCAATCAATTACGATTATATGAAGTTACCTTACAGGTGTTTGTCACCAGAATTCAATGACTGTATTAAATACATGGATAACAGCACTTTAAAATGAGAAATATGAAGGACTGAATAGACAGAGATGGACAGATAAGAAAGCAATACTTAATCTCCTTGTATTTAGCTTGCTTGTTCTTTTCGAAATATCCCCATTCAAATTTTAAGTTAACTCAAATGCCTAAAAGCAGACATGGTGTCTGCTTGACTGTCTTGTAGTAGTGATTAGGCTAAAAGGCTATGTCTCTTCAAGCAGGAAGATTTACCTCCAAGACTCTACTCCACTTACAGGAAAGCATGTTAATACCTAGAAAAAATTCTTAAGATTTTGGAAGATAACAAAGGAAGTAATCAAGTAATTTATTAGAAAACCTTATTGAAGTCACCTCCAAATCTTGTTTGGGTTTAAACAAGATGCCAATGTTACAGTAAAATAGTTATATTTTTATGTTCTTATCTGTTCATGAAATAATTATAAATTTCTGAGTACTTAGGACTCATAACTTAGGGAGCCAACCAAAAGAAATACCACTCTAGTTCCTTCGCTTCCATTGACACAGTTGTGGTAAAACAGTATCTAAAAAAGGAAGGAATAGAAGGAGCCAACTGAACTTTCACTAAAAAGCAAGGAATTTTTAATTTCTATTTCTATTTATAAGAAAATGCAACTGCCACAGATGACATCCTTTGCAGGTTTTGAGGTAATTTTTAAAGAAATTCAGTACTAAGCGGTGCAAATAAAAGTACCTTGGAGAGCCCCAGAGGTTACCAATGTCATGCATTTAAATGGAAAATTAAAAAAATCTCCCAATGTAACTTCATAGAAAATCTTCCTCTATCTATACTACCATGTAAGGCTCCATTTTGTGATAGAATAATACTTGTTTTTTCTTGTCTTATGTGCTTAATACTTCCCTGGAAAAAATTGTTTATGTTAGAGAGTTTGCAAGAATATCATTTAATAACATTGCTTAAAGAAAAAAAGTTATCTAAATGTAGAAAATTTTTTAAATGTTACTTTTTAGCACAAAATAATTATTATATGCGGATTAATATCAATAATTCCCCTGGACTTGTTTAATTTTGCCAAGCAACATGATTAACTGAATATAAAAAGATTAGTTTAATCACTTCAGATCTATGGTGCTAATGGGATTTCGACCGAATAAATAGCAGAAAATATAGAGATCTGGGAATACATACCTTGAACGTGTTTGTTTAATTATTTGGTCATGAATTGGTTCATAAATTCATAGTCATTTTGCCAATGTCATCACATTTTTAAAAACATTTTATGAAAATGTATTACACAGAAGAGTCATCAAATTGCAGTGCACAACCTAATACATTTTAAAAAACTGAACATATCTATTTTATCAAAACCCAAATTAAGAAACAATACTAACAATACTGCAGAAGCCTCCTTCATACTTCATTCAAAACACTTTCCCTCAGACACCATTTTGTCCCCTTCTGTCCTTCGGCATTGTAATTGAAAGAGCCATCCATGTTGTTGCATGGAGCTGTAATTTGTTCATTCTTATTGCTGTGTCATATTCCATAATATATTACAACATGTTAATCTAGTCTACTCTTGATGAGCACATGTGCAGTTTTCAATTTGGGGTCATTATGAAAAATGATTGTATAAACATTCTTACATATTTCTTTTGGCAAGTTTATTATACATTTCAGTGTAATTACTGAGTCCTAGGGTTCACTTGTATTTAGCTTAGTCGACTCTGTCAAACATCTTTCCAACCTGATTTTAATAAGTTATATCATTAGTTTGTGTGAGTTCTAGTGACTTCACATTCTTGCCAATATTTGTTATTTTAGCCATTCTGGTGAGTGTGTTGTAGTATCACTTTACGGTTTTAATTTGCTCTGTCTTGATAAGTATCATTTCATTTATTGGCCATTTGGATATTCTATTTTTAAAGTGCCTGCTTAAGTTTTCCTGCCCATTTTATTAATTGGATTGTCATCACATTATTTTGAGAATAAAATTAGACTCTATACATATAATGATCTTCATAAATCTGCAAGTGTTAAACAAGTGTAAAGCATTTTATTCCCTTCCCTCCCCCCTCTTTCTCTCTTCTCTCTCGACAGATAGATAGATAGATAGATAGATAGATAGATAGATAGATAGATGATAGATAGATAGATAGATAGATATGTATGTTGCAAGGCTCCAGTTTTCTAGATCAAATGAAGGCTATGAGTTTTCCTAATTTGGCATTTTCTTAACTATTTTCCTTTTATGAAAGTAAGAGACTATATGTAATTTTCCCAGGAGAGGTTATGGCATGTTATACAAGCTCAATACATGATAGCTACTCTTATAATAATTATATTTAGTCTTGAGTTTGACACATTGAGAACTTTAAGGAATGATGACATCATCCCCAATGACATGGAGCTCAAAATTTAACCAAAGGAACAACTGATAGTTGACTAAATGTCTTCATCAACAAAAAACTCCAGTGTCTAATAAAAAGCTCCTCATGCTAATTCCACATGTATTGGAGATAAGGGGCAAAATATAAAGTTTAACAGTAACCTAGAATAATTTGTGAAGGCTGGCAGCCTGAGAATTATGGCTTTATCAACAACATCACACAGAATATCAAATTCAAATGAGGATTTTGGAGGCTCTGTCTGTGTGAATTTTGCCTTAGAGCTTCTGAGACTAAGACATTTCTTTAACCCTTAAGATTAACAAATTAGATGTATGTTTGGGTTGTGGACCTAATTTCCTGTTGATCACAGCCAAGGAACTCCTTCAAAGTTTTAGTGATGGGTCATATTTTCCTAGCAGGTATTGTGCATGTTTAAGGAATGGGAGTAATGATAGTCTTATACAGGGTATTTATTCAAATTTAAAATGACAAAAGTCTGTAGGCTTCAGATTGAATGAACAAGGTGATTACATATTCACAGTAAAATTGACTAAAGAATTTGAAGTGGCTACAATTATCACTGGATGTCTTTGCACAACATTGGAGTCTAAGAGTTTTATAATCCAACGTGGACTTTAAAACATGTGAATACATGCTGAGCAAAAGTTGAAATAATAGGTCACAGGTATGACGTTGGAGACAGCAGCATATATAAAGATTTCAAAAGCAGAGTAGCTCTTTTTAGCTAAGTTGATAGTAAAGATGTTAAGGGAAGAGTCCCATGCAGTAGGATTGGCAAACAGTGACTTCTCAGAACAGCATTCTTGCTTGTATAGATCTAAGATTAGAAAAAAATGTTACCATGTATTCATACCTTCAGTCATCCCAGAGAACTGTTCCACAATCCATACTCTAATATTTTCAGGTTTGCGTGTATAGGCTAATATGTTTATGTGTATTTAACAAAATATTAGAGTACATTGGTAGATGATTGAGATATATTGTTTCAATTTAAATTATTTGCATGTTATGCTTTGGGGAAGGCAAGTTATTAAATCTTAAAAAACTCCTAGAGTTAAGATTATCATTCTATATTAATGCATCCCTGATGTGCTAATTACTGAAGCACTCTGAGCAGTTGTTTGAAATATAGGAGCAATTTAGAAAGTTAAGTACTGAATAACAACATCAAACTATGTATGTGTTTTCTTACTTTTCTGTTATTAGTCTCACATTCAAATTTTTCTTTATGTCATTATCTTTATTTCTTATTCATTCATTAACCCAAGAGTCAAATGAAAAATACTTCACATTGTTGTTTTTAATTATCTTTCTTTCAGGGTGAAAACCAAGGCAGGGTTCAGCTTTGTGTTAATTAATGTATTATGCTTGATTTATTTCTGTATCCCACATTTCTCAATTTTATTTGGCCTTCTGAAATATCTTTCTGAATTTGATTTAATATTCTTTTAACAGCTTTTTTAAAAAGTTATTTAAAGTTTGTGGTATTTTTGGAAATAAATATAAGACTGGAAAATTAAAATTTTGTTTTATAATATTAGAGAACAAGCTCCACAAACTTCCTGTAGAAACAAAACCAGTAAAGAATATAGCATCTTCCTAGATAATGAATGGAAATATGTAGCTAATTAACATGATGCAATTTTAATGTCTCACAATATTCAACATTACAGTCTAAAAATTTTGTGTTGATTCACTTTGACGGATCAAGATGGAAAAGAAAGAAATTTTCACTAGAACTGGGCCATGATTATTCCCAGAGAAGAGTGAAGGCTGGGTGATAACCACATAGCAGTCTACCCCTCCTCTAAACAATATTTTTACTCAAGCAAAGCAATCTGGAAGTCTTGAGGAAGACAAAAAGGCATTGAGGACATAGTGAAGAGCAACATACAACCAGAGACATATGAGAGATGAGAAAGAGAAGACACAGTTCCCGGGCAGGAGTGAGTAGGACTCTGGGAAAAATGAAAGGAGTTACATTTATATGATGTGTATATACAATATGGAGAAACTCAAGTCTTTTAATTTTTTTTCCCATAGCACCATCTGGACATCTATGGAAATTTGTAAATAATATAAATAATCGGGCCTGCTGCATCTACTCATGTGTTCATTAGACACATACTGGAGGTTAGCGTGGTTAATATGACACATTGTGTTCTGCCCTCATGGAGCTTAAAATTTAATGGGAGACTGCCATTAGAACAATAGATATACAAATAATTATTATGACAATAATGACACTTGTGAAAGTAAAGTGCTGTATGCCAGGATCTTAAATCTAGAATGGAAGTTCAGGAAAACCATTGTGAAAAAGTGGTTAAGAAAGAGTCTGAGTTCTGGAGTCTGAGTCTGGGTTTGGTTTGTCCGCTTGTTGGCTGTGCGGATCTCGGTTATTAAACATTCTAAGCTTTGGTATTAATATCGTTTCTCATGTAGTGGATCATGACTGAGGGTTGTCATGCTGATATACATTGGATATATTCTTTTGTATTTATACATTTCTTGGTATTTAATCCTTTAAAACTTTTTAAAGAAATATTAAGGAAAGTAGGATATCAGTAGTCTTTTACAAGTTGGTTATCTCTGTTGTGTAGGATTATGGGGAACTTTACTTTCCCTATTGTTTGTTTATGAGTACTTTTAATTTCTAAAAATGAATATAAAATACCTATTTTTTAAAAACACACAGAAGAAAAATAGAGTGATAGAAAACATAAAATGCACATACCAGAGTATTCCAACGAAGGGCCAAAGAAAGGGAGAACCTGGTGCACATGGGGAACTTGAAAGATCAGGGCATGGTTAAAACCGAGAAACACTGTAAAGAGACTTAGGTCCAAAGTAGGGCTAGCAAGTAGGGAGAGTGCTTTCTTGGCCAAGTCATGATCAGGTGGACTAGTGTTTCAAGAAAAGGACAGACAGCTGTAAATAAGTACTAAATTGGTTAGAATTAACGAGCAGATCAAAGTTGTCAGAGAAGAGGTTCAGGTCTACACACGTGTATAAATACATGGTTCCCTAACTTTTTCTAATAGAGGAGTCCACTAGAAGACACTTGTTCTTAAACACCATGCTCTTTGAGTAAACCATGAAGTATTTACATGTTTAGTATCAATTAATGCTAAGAATGATTTTGACAAGGAAAAAATTAAATCAAATGTAGACAGAAGAAAGAAACAAGAACTCTGACTGCCATTTTTTGGGGGTAAACCTATCATTCTCACATCAGGTAGGGGGACTCCCCAGACATTCATCACTTCCTCATCAAAGTTGGGCATAAGAACTGCTATAAGACAAAAAACATAACTCAAAATGGATCTAGAAAGGTAGTGCTGTAAGTACAAAAATATCAATTCAAAAGAAAATAAAGAAAGATGCAGACTTAGCCTTAAGCCCTACCCCCAAATTCATACCTTAGTAGTCAGTACCATATTCATATTCTTCATGCTGGTTGAGTTTGGACTGAAAAATGTCATCCTGTTAATATTGCTCATTGAAATATTACTGGTTTTACAGTTTGTTTGGAGCCAATGTAATTTTAGATTTTATAATTATATATATGTTACAAGCATAACAGGAACTTGCACCTAGTTTTAACAGTATTCATGCTTAAATAAGAAATATGGTTGAAATCAAGACTTAGGGTCTGTGATCACTTTTTTTTTTTAATTTAAAAGAAGTCCTTATAATTTCAACTTTTTTTGATGCATTTGAAGACAGTGGATTTTTTTTAAAGGCACAAAAGATAAAAGCCTGAAAATCTAAACTCCTTGGTACTTGTCATTTGCTTACTATTACAGGAAATTAATTTTTTCCGTATTTTTTCAAGAGTAATTTTCTGCTTTTAAGGATCACTTGAAATGAATTTACCTCCATGATTTGTTCACAAATGTAAAGTCGTAAAACTATTGTTTGACACTGCTAAATGATGGGATAGATCTTAGAATACAGTGCCTATTTCAATACACAGAGATTAATTGAAGTAAGAATGAAATAGCTAGACTTCCTTTTCTTGCAATTTAGTATGTATCCTTTTATTGAGAAAATATTTATTTGAATGCTCAAAGTGCCAGATACTATTGTAAGCAATGGTAGCTGTGATACATACATGTGGTGTGCGTAGAAATGGAAATCACTCATTAAAATTTAGAATCATAGGGACTTGCTGTTGCCATTAACCACTTCCTGCTAATTGTAAGAACTGCTTTATTAATAAGTCTAGTTGTTCTGAGAGAGAGAGAAACAGAAAGAGTGTTTATAAAAATTTTGGAGACTTTATAGCAAAATAGTACTAATCTAATATACATACCATGGTCATAGTTTAGAACATCTATATTACATAATTTGTGACCACAGCTATATGTTGATAAAGTGACATTTATTTATTTTTCAAAAGACGCACATTATAACATAAGATACTGGAATAATGTCCAACAAAATTGTTATTTATGGTTATTCTGCATGGTAGGTTTATACATGATTTTACTTTCTCTTTTATGCTTTCTGTAATTTACTATTTTAAATAAAGATACACTGATTGCTTTTGGAATCAGAGGGTAAACAATAAATTATATAGACCTTGAAACTAAATTTAGAAATTTGCAAATAGATCAGTCTGTATCTGCAATATCAATATCACAGCATTTATATATAACCACAGAGAACCATCATTTCCTGAATGTTCACCCAGAAAAAAATCCAGACAATAAATGACTTCTAAATCAATACAATTCAACTTAAGAAAGAGCTTTTTTCATAGTGTCCGGCACTGAATTTGGCTTGCTTAGAATATGAAAGTATCGATTTTTTTTTTGGCCTTCCTTTTTCTCGAGGGCATGGATCATATATAGGCACAGAAGATGGTACTGAAATAGGAAATGTTAAAGCAACAGTTAAAACTTGAAACATCGCTGGTAGCATAAAGTATAATGTAGAAATGTTTTTCCTGCTAAATGAACCAGAAATCTCTATTACAGGGCACAACAAGGTGATGATGTTCTATTTATTTACTGAGAGACACATTAAATTTTAGTATGTAGAGATTTAAAACCCTCTTTGTATAACAAATCAGAACATCAAGTTTCTTAAATGTACATCATTCATTTAATTCAAGCAAAGTATACAATTTCTTATTTACAGAGTGTATATATTTTAAAATATTTTTAATATCTTTAGATTTCTAAGTCAAAAATTCCTCTTTTATAAAAATTTCTCACTTAGAAAATATGGTACTTTATAGATGAAAATAAGTTTTGGATTCATCACCTATAATATTCTCATTTTTGGGACACAGACATTGAGGTAGAAAAATTAGGCAGCTCATCCAATGTCATCTAAATAGTGTGTCAGAATCCTCTTTTGAACTTTGTTTTTCAACTCAAGCATTCAAGAAAAATACTCCAGCATGTCAAAATTCATAAATGTGAAACAAAGTGAAGACATTTTTAATAAGAGTCATGGGGTCACATTAGGATTAGATCTTTTCTTGCATTATACAGCATATCTCTAATTTCCTAGGATTAGATCTTTTCTTGTATTATACATCATATTTCTCTAATTCAATCATAGCATTTTCTGTTATCAACAAGCAATTTTTTAGTACCTGCTGGATGCCTAGAAAATTATTTGGTGGTAAAATCAATTTTTGTACCAGATATTCAGGGAACTTAGTGTCTCATTTGGAAATAACCTGTACAATTAGAAAACTGGTATAGTACAAGATAATATGCAACAAATTCCCACTGAAAAGTGACAAAATGTACAGCAAGAGGATGATTTGTTATGGATGCTCAGAAGGAAACCCTGGGATTTTTGGAACTCTGTAATGAGACTGGAACTAAGGTGGTGGTGGAGATTGGTAGGTTTTCAGGGCAGGAACATACATTAACAGAAAATGGAAGCAAAGGAATAGACAAGTGAATGAATATTTTATGTTTGACGGCAATGATGTAAGTGCTTGGTATAAGACATTTCAGATGTATTAGCAAAAGTAAAATTTTTCTACCAATGGGGGAGGAGGACAGATGGTTTCAGGATGATTCAAGCACCCAATATTTATTGTGCACTTTATTTCTATTACTATTACGTTGTAATATATAATGAAATAATTATAATACCATAAAAAATGAGGCATGGATGGATGTGGCAAATAAAGTAGGAAGTTAGAGATGCATCTGAGGAGTTGATGGTGTCATTCAAGAAGGAATATGCCAGGCCCTGGTTCACAGAACAGAAATAAAGAAATACAATTCAAAATTAGGGAAAAGGGAAATTATGAGGAATATCAATTTATTCAAACTGTAATAATGATTGACTATCACTTATTCTGTCAGAGAATATAGAACAAAGCAGAACAAAACAATGAAATGGATGTCTCATAACTGAGACCTGGCAAAGGTTTCTGCCACCCATGCCAGTTTTGGCATGCCTCTAGCTTCCTCTTATCTTTCTCTAATAAACTTTGTTTAAAAACTTAAAAAACTGAAACACAGTTGTCCTCTAATTTACTGTCCAAACAATAAGTGAGTTTTAATGAAATGTTAACCAGGTCAAGGAGATTGAGACATAAGTGAGAAAGTACTTTTGCTTTCTAACGGGAGAAGTTTAGTATATGATGGGGCAATGACCTTACCATCTGAAGGGAAAAAAAATTATCCTACAAGAATTTGCTGTCTACATACTCCTCTTGTATAGCAGAGAAGTTTAGCACTAATTTGTTAATAGCAATCTTTCAGTTTTGAAAACCCAATCTTAAAAACTGCTCATATAACAAACCTGCAAATTCACAACGATATTCTAAATGATTCAGGAAATGTCTTTTTAAGTGATAAAATTAACATGTACGAGAGGGGACCCTGAATAAAACAGGAATTATCTTTTGGAGGGCCGATCCCTTGTAGTACACTTGGAATTTTGTTCATCTGAAACAAATGGTCAATCAAAGGTTTTATCTGAAAGCTTTGAGAAGGTTGAGTCACATTTGCGAAAGAAATGTCCACAGATCATGTGGTAAACAGGTGATTGGTTGGTTCTTCCACTATGACAACACACCTGCCCACACTATGATGAGTATTCAGCATACCTCACATCTTTAAAATGAGTAAACTGATTTTTTTTTAAAAGACAAAGGCATGACTCCAGTGCCTCAGCCTCCTTATTTGCCAGGTCTTGTACCAAGTGACTTTTTTTTGTTTCCCTGATGAAAAAAATTCCACAAAGGCTGTAGTTCCCAACCTTTTTGGCATCAGAAGGTTTTGAGGAAGACAGATTTTGTTTTGAGGAAGGCAATTTTCCCACCAACGGGGGAGGAGGATGGATAGTTTCAGGGTGATTCAAGCACCCAACATTTATTGTGCACTTTATTTCTATTACTATTACGTTGTAATATATAATGAAATAATTATAATACCATAAAAAATGAGGCATGGATGGATGTGGCAAATAAAATAATGGACAGGCCATGCAGGGACTGAAATAAGTGTTGAATTTTGACTTAAAGTCTGCCAACAAATGCAACTGTACAACTGAAGTACATCAACAGACCTGCCACTCACTGATAGTTTTTGACATGAATCTGAAAGCAATTGATTTATGATGATATCTGTGCAGACAAACCTCACTGCTAATGTTAATCTTTATTTGCAGCTGCTCTCCAGTGCTAGCATCACTGCCTCAGCTACACTTCAGAGCATCAGGCATTAGATTCTCATAAGGACATGCAATCTAGATCCCTTGCATGTGCAGTGCACACCAGGATTTGCGTTCCTATGAGAATCTAATGCTGCTGCTGATCTGACAGATGGCAGAGCTCAGATGGTGGTACTGCAAGTGAAGGGGAGCAGTTGCGCTGTAAATACAGATGAAGCTCGGTTTGCTTGCCTGTCGCTCACCCACTGCCAGCTGTGGCCTGGTTCCTAATGGGCAGTACCAGTCCTTGGCGCAGGGCTTGGGGACCCCTGCTCAGAGGGAAATGTTTTGCCAATGTGGAAGAGGTGAAACAAAAAAATGGCAGAAGCACTAAAAGGCATCAAAATCAATGAGTTCAAAAACTATTTTGAGCAGTGGAAAAAGCATCTCGATAGGTGTATTGCATCAAACAGAGAGTACGTTGAAGGTGACTGAGGTTTAAGCATATAAGATTAAGTACACAATTTTTAACAAATAAATACCAGGTTTTTTGGGCCTCCCCTCATATGTTCTCCTATATTCTTCTTCTTCTTTTTAAAATGTGCCTGTGTCTTTTATGCCTCAACCAGTTTCACGGACCAAGGCCAGAAACACACCAAGGCCAGAAAATTCTTGAGGGTCACCAATCTACCTAGCATGCAGACTGCCCCAGATGAGGTAGTTTGACAACTGCATCATTGGAATATGAACAATTTTCTGTTCATCTGAATACTCCAGATCCTTATTCAGCATGGGGCATTGTTATTTTTAGAAGAAAGTATTTCAGTCAAAGAGTTGTTGGGGCTGTTAACTGTCCCCAGGATTCCCTACCTAGATTTATCAAGGGCATCAGGAGCAGAAAGGGCAAAAACCCATCTTTCCTCAGTAATGAAAAAAGCCCATTAGTAAGAATATGACTAGTAACAACCTCAGCCTCTAAATTGACTTTGATTAATCAATCATATTCTAGGCAGTACTATCTTCATGCCCCATTCTCTCTTTTTCAAAATCTTGATGTTTTGCATTACTATATAGTGATAGAGAAAATGTACCCATGGCTTGTTGGAGCTGGCTAATACTGGTTTGTACTAGTCTATACTTACTTCCAAAAACAGATTTTTAAGACTTTTGTGAGACAGTAGTTAAACATAGCTAGTGATTATTAGTAATCATTTATTATATATTATTTATTTATCATTTTTTATTATTATTAGTAGTAATCATGATTATTAGTGATCAATTTATAATATATGGGACCATTATTAAGGTTTTGAGAATTAAATTAAAACTCAATGAGAAAGTAGAAGATTTATAGTTCCAACCAGTCTACTTTATAGCATTAGGTAGGAACATAAGGCTAATTCTATTTAAGACACTCCATTTAAAGTCAATTCACAGTTTTTCCATGGAGTTATGATTTATCAGATAATCCAGTTCAACTCATCCTTTTGTGAGACAGTAGTTAAACATAACTCTTATTATTAACGCCATTGAAAAACTGTAAATTGACTTTAAATAAAGTGTCTTCAACAGAGTTAGCCCCATATTCCTATCTAATGTGATATACTATTTAAATTAAACTATAGAGATTTATACTTAAATAGATTGCTACATTCTTGAGAGGTAACAAATATGCAAAACTCTTTCTAATCATTATGCACTGTTTTATTATATTTTATGCTCTTATGTCAACTGAATCTGTACAGTAGAAATATTTTAATAAGATATGAAATATTTGTAAGTTTCTTCCCAACTCTACGTTAAACGATATCACATTGGTAGCTTGGCATCAGCTATGTTGAAAATATTTACACCACAAAAAATTATCACATGTCATAAATCATAGCTCCCTTTGTCCACTAGAAAATAGCCGATTATATATTTACTAGCACACCTCTAGTAAAGATTCACTAGAAGGTTTATAGTTCCAACCAGTGTACTTTATAGCATTAGATAGGAACATAGAGCTAATTCTATTTAAGACACTCCATTTAAAGTCAAATCACAGTTTTCAATTGAGTTGCAATTTATCAGATAATCCAGTTCAACTCAACCTTCTGCTGGTAAGAATTTTAAACATGTGGATGAAGTCACCTCAGGAAAAAAAACAAACTATCTCCTGTTGTATTTATTCCTGAACATCTGTTCAGTTCCTTTTGTCAAATTTAAGTTTAGAAGACAGACTCATGAATTTCAGTTGCTTACTAATAAAGTTCTGCTGGCATCTCTCCATAATTGCATGGTTGTGCAAGGTGCAAGGTTTTTCAGTGCCACTCTCAGTTGGGTATGAGGGACTGCATGTAGAGATGTCATAGTCTCAGAAAATAGGGAACATAAAAGATTAAGATTTGCAATCATGTGGCTGGCACAAGAGAACACAATAGCTTCTTTTAGTTTTATCAGAAATCATAAATTTGAAATCTGCTTTCAAGGTGTGTACACAATTCTATGCACCTGGAATTGATATGGATATTTGCCCTAGATTCAAACCACTGAATGACTCCTAGAATCAGGTCTATATGGAAATCACTGTGGTATAGGTTTTTTAAAAAACATAATTCTCTGGTTCTATATCATTACTTCTTTAAGTACTAATATCTCTCCCATGCCCATTTTTTCTTTTTTTGGTCTCTACTGTCTACATTTCTGCTTAATGACATGTTGTGTTTCATTGTCATTCACCAGGTGGATATATGTGTCGTAGCTCCCAGAGTTTTATAAGCTGTTACAGTACAAAGAGTCAACATATTGTGTCAGAATGATCTGGAATGAATCTCTTTTCTGTCACTTATTAGCTGGATAACTTTTCTATTAAAGGGGCATATTTCCTCCTTAACAGAGTTGTTGGAAATATTAGTAGAAGGGCAGTAATGTTCCCCAACTGCCCAATTCAGTGTTTGGCACAGAATTCATCTTCAATAAATAGTATCTATTATTATACTTCCATTATACTAAGTGCTGAAGACAATGTTTAATTCTATTAAGATTAATTATTATAGTTATATAGGCTCTTAGTCAATAGCACAGATTTTCTGCTGAAAAAGCAAACATAATACCTAGAACTACAATTTTAAGAACTTCAATGTTCAAGGTTTGGTTAAATCTGCTTATAATGTTTCCTACTACAATGCATTTAGTACCATTTAGGGCTCTATTGGCTCAAATAATGGTAACTCTGGTTTTATTTATCATGCAATTCTTTAGGATTGCAGATGCACTATTTGATTTAAAACAATGATTTCTAGAACTCTTGTTTTATGGAGGAAATGTATAAACATTTCAACTCGGCTTTTAGATTAAAAAATACCTGAGAGGGATGAGGAAGATAAGAAGAAGGAGAAAGATAGGTATTATAATATATTCATAAGCAATGACTCTATGAAGAATCTTTGCCTTCTCCAGGAATCCAAAACCTTAGTTTACATAGTTCAACCAGGAAGAAGAGGAGAAAGAGAAGCGATGACTGTTCTTATACAGTAGAATTTGGTCAATATTATCTTCTCAAATAATTGACATGTTAAACATATCCTTTATTTAGGGAGAGGAAACTTACACAGGAATTTCACTTTTATTTCTATAGAGGAGGCCTATTGCTCATCTTATGTTCAGCGTTGTTCTATTTGCTAGAATTTCCTGATTGACTGTCTGTACTCCTGCTAGGTAAATATCAAGTCAATTCCAATTATTATTTCTCCTGCATCTCATTGTTAATAAAGGTATGTGCTTCCTGGTCACAGATTACTCAGCAGGGCTATTTCCATCTATGAATGATAAAGATGAACTATTAAATTAACAATACAACAACAAACAGATGCTGAATCTAACTAAATATTAAATTTGAGATTAAATGAAAATACATCTTAACTATAATAGAAAGCATGTTGATACGCCAAATTCATAGAGAAGATGGAGTGGAGATATCCTCTGAATTATTTTGAATTATTTTATTTATCTAGGACCATTATTATAATTAAACTTCCTAGACTCCATCTCTATTTGTTTTTAAAGTTGTATATGTTGTTTGTTATTGCTCTAAGCCAGTTGTTAAATTTTTTTCTAACCTGTAGAGATTTTTATCTGAGTGAATTTTCACCTATAAACTATATTTGAAAACTGATGAAAGAAGCATTGTTTAGCAGGTAGGGTAAGAGTGATTCCCATTAACTCAATTTTCTCATTAATATATTTACAGTAACAAACTCTTAAAATGATGAATTATGGTAAAATAATATAGTGTATGTTAACTCTTTATAACTGCAGTCAGTACATCATTGTAAGTTTATGAATAATGTGATTGGTTGGGTCATAGCTACACATAGAGACAACAGGCTTGGAGGTTATATTTTCCACAGATGTGTGAAGTATGTTTTAAAATTTCATTGTAATAAGATTAAAAACTTTTCCTTGATCTTTCATTTCCCATCCCTCAATTGAATAGCAAACCAAGACATTTATATATTTTCATAATCGCCATCAAAAATACGTATTAAGATATTTGGCAGGTAATGCCACTTTTTAAAGTCAAATATTGCTGTTCTATTACATTTTCTACTAATTAATTTAAAAATGATGATATCAATCAGTTGAAAGATTGTGAAACTCTTCTGGTTTTTGAAGAAGACACTAAACACCAATGTTCCTGAGGTTAATCTGATATTAGTCTCTTGATAGCTTAAAAAAATCTCACATTTTCACCCTATGGTTTCTACTGCTGCTGACCTATTCAAGTCATAATATGATCAATTGTGTTTAGTTTCTTCAAATAAGATAGCCTGCATCTACCTATCAAGGTCAAGACATCGGCATTGTCTAAGGGAAATTAGTGTTGATGCAAACAGCATTAGGTTTCTTAATCAAAGTCACACCATATGTCCAGTGAATTGTGGACCTCAGACTTTTCTAAACACCAACCCTTTTAAAATACATAGATGCACTCACATGTGCTCAAACACATATACACACACTTCTGCATCTGAAATGTCAAAGTGTTTGAGTATTTTAGTAAAAAGATAGCATACTAAATTTGAAAAGTCTGCAGGACAGAAAGGAACAGATCGTTTACTGCTGTATTTTTCTACTTACAAACCTAGTAGGTACAAGGGAGTCTCTAGATAATTTGATTTTTTTTTTTTAACCTCTATTGGTATTTTAGAGTCTATGCTGGCATAACACTGTAGAGGACAAAAGCAGTACTTGAGGTGATCTGGTAAGGGTTGAGAAAAGTTCATATGTGTGCTTTATTTTCAATTATTGGAAAAGAAACAAATATTGGTGTTCAAGAATTGGGGCCATGTGGGAGACCTTAGGAACCACTTCAGAAATAAATGTAGTCCAATAAAAGCAAACACCATAAGGTAGTCAGCACACTGCGAGTAATCCAGCAAGAGAAAGTGTGAAAAAGAAAAAGGGACACTGAGAAGAAAATGCTGGCATTCCATAGAAACCTTTTAATTATTCCAGAGGAAAGAACTAAATAAATAAATGAAGGAAAACTCCAGGGTCATTTGTTTAGTTTAGTTTGTAAAAAGGTAAATGATCAGATTTGAATTATATCTACATAGAGAATGCTGAGTAGTCCACATAAGTATGCTGAAGAGATGGGGGGAGGTGGGGAGATGGTTTTGGAGGTAGGGACTCTCTAAATAGTTTTAAAATTGCTCATTAAAAAAACTGATCGATCGCATGAGCCCAGCAGGTCAAGGCCGCAGTGGCCGTGAGCAAGCTACCGCACCCCAGCCTGGGCAACAGAGTGATACTCCAACTCAAAAACAAACAAACAAACAAACACACACAAAC
>CAUYQG010013608.1:0-11639 GCA_963574415.1 Tarsius wallacei | reverse complement strand
TTATTTTCCAAACCTATAAGTGACCCATTGTTCTGTGAATGTGCCCATCAATCTTCAACATAGTGCCTGCCACATCCACTACCCAGTTTCCAGAGAAACAGAACCAATAGCAGCTGATATAAAATGACATTTATGATATGGAGTTGGCTCACACAGTTATGGAGGCTGAGAAAGTTCCACAGTCTCCCATCTGCAAGCTGGAGACCAAGGCAAACTGGTAGTATAAATTCCAGTCCGAGTCTAGAGGCCTGGAAACCAGGATTGCTTATGGTGTAAGTCCAAGGGCAGGAAACCAGATGTCTCGCCTCATGTAGTCAGGCAGAGAGCAGCAATTCAATTTCATGTTCTGTTTAGGCCTCCATGGATTGACGAGGCTCACCCACACTGGGGAGAGCAATCTGTTTTTGCCAGTTCACCAATGCAAATGCTAATCTCTTCCTGAAACATCCAGAAAGACAGATCCAAAAGTAATGTTTAATTAGATACGTGGGCGTCCAGTAGCCCAGTCAAATCATCACAGGCCTGGAATAGATAATTCTCTCACAGCTCTCAGAAGGAACCAACCCGGGTGACCCCTTGATCTCAGATGTCTAGCCTCCAAGACTTTGAGAAAGTACATTTCTGCTGTTTAAGCCACTCAGTCTGTGGTACTTTGTTACATCAGCCCTAGCAAATGAATACAACCCTGTCATTCATACTCCCAGGTGGGTAGGATGGATTGGAGGGCAGCAAAGAGATAGGAGGGCTGGGACATATATTTTGTCATCTTCCATTTTGTGAAAACGACAACAGAACATCTTTGGTCATTGAAGGCAGGGTTGCATTTGAATTCTGTGCTACTTTCTCCAGCCGTGTGACCAAGGAAAAGTTATACCGCTTGTAAATGGGATAAAGACCCAGCTACCTTCCTGCACTGCAGCAGCAATGTGGAAATAAGGTAGAGTGCTTAACCCCCTTCCTGCCCATGCAGAGACTAAGCAACACATTGCCATCATCATTGTTATTTAAGGGATGGGTTTGCCACTGGAGAGAAGAGAATGGTCAAGGTTTCCCTTCTGTCCTTGCAAATCTTTAACAGTGGCTCTCCTCTTCTGGCATTACGGTGGTGACCACGTGAATGATCTCATGGCTGCCATGTATCTTACCTCAAGCATTAGGGGTAGGATTGCTAGATAAATATAGGCTGCTCCATTAAATTTGAATGTTAGATACATTTTAATATAAATATATTATAACAATTTCACAGGATACATTTCTACTAAAAAAATTGTTTATTTGAAATTCAATTAACTGGACATCTTGTATTTTTATTTGCTAAGTCCGGGGGTCTTAACTAGGTGACACCTGCCCGAAGGAACAGTTATATATGACCAAATAATCCACTGTTGTCACTGCACTCCAAACTGGGCAACAGAGTGAGACCTCAACTAAAAAAAAAAAAAAATCACCAAGTACTGAAATGTATAGTAAGTACTGTGGGTCAACTGCATGTCAAATAACCATGAAACCTCAGTGACATACAGCAATAAATATTTATTTAGCTCAAGACCCCTAAGGGCTGGCTGATCTAGGCTAGACTCAGCTGGGGAAGCTTGGGAGACCCAGTAGACCTTTGTAAGGGCCAAGACTGAGTGACCTGGCTTATCTCTACTAGGGCAGAGCTTTCCATGCTAGCCACCGAATAGCCTATAGATGGAGAAGTTGCCAGGCCAGTACAGTCTGCGGTGAAGTGGAGGGATGGGGATGGTGGACAGGGCACACAGTACCATGCACAGTAGCCTGTCTGTTAGCAGGAGCTGCAGGGGGGTCAGTTTCCCTGGAAACTGGGTAGTGGATGTGGCAGGCACTATGTTGAAGATTGATGGGCACATTCACAGAACAATGGGTCACTTATAGGTTTGGAAAATAACCAGATGAGAGACCTGCGTGTTAGTACAGCACTCACAAGCTTTCATGGACATGATCTCATTGGGTTCTCAGAATGCCCTTGTGAGGCAATTTGAAGCAGGTGCAATGATTGCTGCCTGATAAACAGGGAACCTGAATCACACACAGATGAGGTGATATGTGTCTGCGTGCAGAGGATGTCAGTGGCTGAGCCAGGACTGGAATGCAGGTTTCCCATTCCCTTCCCTGTGTTGTCCTGGTAGACCATCAAGATGGTCTTAGGGCCTCCATCTCCAAGAGGTGAGATGATTTTCTGCCTCATAAAAGTAAAAGTTGGTATATACATAATGGTTTATTACAGCTTTGCTCTTAACAGCCAAAGGCTGGAAAAAACTTAAATCTCCACTTCTCCACTAGAAGGGATCTGATTAAACAACTGATGTTGTATCCATATCAAGACACTGTGCATTGGACATAAAGTGTGGAATGATAGATGTTGAAAACTCGGGAGGGGAGTGGGAAGTGGATGAATGATGAAAAAATTACTTAATGGGTACAGTGTTCATTATTTGGGTAATGGATATACTAAAAGCCCAGAATTGATCACTGTGCAATATAGCCATGTAACAAAATTGCACTTGTGTGCCTTAAATTTATACAAATTTAAAAAAGAATACTATGCAGATGTGGAAAAGAATAAAATTAAAGAAAAAAAAAGGTAGTTTCATCAATGCAAGTATTCTCTGAGACATACTATTTACTGGAAAATCAAGAACAGTACAACCATATGTATTAAAATATGAAAACATTTTATACACTGTTGTGTCAGACTCCCAAAAACCCCAAAAGGGAAGGTTACTGTGTCCAAGAGGCTGAAGAAATGACCCAGAGACAGTGGACGAGATGTGGGCTTCAGGGAAGACGGTCCAGGAGCAGTTGGCTGGACAGGAAAAAGACCATCGCTGACTGTAAAAGGCATACAGGCATTTTCCACGGGGCAGAGTATGGAGTTAAGCACGAATAGGGTAGGGTTTCTAGTATGCAGGTGTAGTGTGAGAAGGCGCTTTGTATATATGTTGCACGTACACAACATAGCTGTGAATTCTCTCTAGGGATGGGATTTTTAGTCTTATAATGAACCAGAGGTAGACTAAAAGTAACCAAAAGTTATTAGAGCATTGATCTAGATGTGTTCAACCTGGTCTGAACCAGCCCGGGGGACTGACTGCCTCAAGGAAGGGTGCAGGAGGACATTTACCATGTGTGGCTGCAAGGTGTGGTTAGCAGGCGTGGAGAATACTACACTCAGGGCCTCAGCAGGACCTGCACGGCCACGCACAGAGCCTGAGGGGAAGGGGACGTCCTGGGCCGGTCACCCCCAGGACTCCTCCCCAGGCTCCAACCCCCTGCTTGGGCCACATCCGGGGTGTGCTCATGTTGTCACTGAGTGTGTGTCACCCTACATATACTTACTCGTATATGCTTAGAAAAATGTCTGGAGGCTGGGTTCAGTGGCTCAGCCTGTAATCCCAGCACTTTGGGAGGCTGAGGCAAGTGGATTGCCTGAGCCTGAGGGTTCGAGACCCACCCAGCCACCCGTCTCTACAATAAATCAAAAATTAGCTGGGCGTGGTAGCACAGCTACTTGGAAGGCTGAGGTGGAAGGATCACTGGAGCCCAGCAGGTTGAAGATGCGGTGGCCAGGAGCATGCCACTGCACTCCAGTCTGGGTGACAGAGTGAGACTCCAACTCAAAAAAAAAAAGGTGATGTCTGGAAAGACACGTAAGAAACTGGATCGTGATGGCTGCCTTTGCATTGGGGGAGCTGAGGGATTGGGGGTTTGGGTTGGGAGGGAGACTGATTCTTAACTATACCATTTTGTGTTCATTGACTTTTTAAAAACCATATTGCGTATATTACATTTTCATTTAAAAATTGGAAAAAGCATCTGGAGGGAGGGAGCTTTGCCCAGTATAGGAGAAGAAAGTTCTGAATGTATAACTTGTTGAGGTTGAAGACAGGCATGGAGCCACTTGGTCATATCCCTACCCCATTTCCAGTGCAAGGTGGTCTTACTCCAACCGGAGATGGGTGTCTTGCTGCTAAAATGTCCTCTTCTTTTCCTGCTGCCTCAGTTATAGATTCTGCTGTGGCTTTGAGATACGTCACTCGGTGTGCTGGAGGTTTTAGAGGATTATGACAGTAACAGCGATACTAGCTTATGTTTATTGGGCACTAACCATGTACAGGGCACTAGGAAATTTTTCATGAATCATTTTACTTAATTTTCACAGCAACCTATGTGTTGGGTACTATTATTATTTTTATCTTTATAGAAGTAGAAACTGAGTTACAGAGGGGCTAAGTGACCTGCCTGCAGCTACGTAGAGAGAAAGCCAGGATTTAAGCACCCAGATTCCTGTATTCACTCCTTTTCTGCTTGAAATACTTGGTGTAGTTTCTGTTTTTCCAAGGAACCCTGGCTAATACTGGGAGTATTCAAGAGAAGCAGGTGAATCAAGATGCTCCAGGGATTCACTGAGGAAGTCAGACTGAGAAGGGAGCCAGGGGCTGCCCAACAAGGGTCCTTCCAAGGACTAAGCAGGGATGTGTGTGAATTCACATGTACAAGCGTTGTATCAGTCAGGACCCGGTCAGGGAATTCCTGACTAATTCCATCAGGGAAAGAAGACTAAAAAAGAATTATTGATGAGTAAAAGGAATTGACTACTACTTAGAGGGTAAAGGGAACTCTAATCTATCTAGAATGGATTAAAGTTGGAAGAGGTCCTGTCTGAGGCTGAGATTCAGACCCTACTGGAGAGGGTGGGGCAGAGCCACTGAATGGTATAAAAGTTTGCTGAGGTTAAGGTCAAACAGACCAATGCTGGCAAGCAGGAAACTGCCTGCTTGGATGCCCACAAAGTTCACTGGGAAGCTGTGGGGGTGGGGAGAGGGGGGAGGTGGAGGGTTGGGGTGGGGTGGGCCTTGGGAGCTGAGTGTGGTGTTGAACTTGCCAGGAAGCTATGGAAGAGGATTCAGCTGGAAAACTTTTTTGGGAGCTGCCTGCAAGGTGCTACAGAAGTTTCCTGGTGATGAGGGCCACTAGGTGTTATGTGTGTGGGCCAAGCATTGCAGCTTTGCCTGAGTTTAAAAAAAAAAAAAAAGTGGGTCCCAGAACCAGGAAGAGAAGCCCCTTCCTCCAGCGATGTCTCTCCAGTGCCCTCTAATGCCAAAACTTAACATCACGCCCCTGGCAAGAAAAATGTTAATAGGTTCAGCTTCAAAGTCAAAAACAGGGCAATCCAGGGAGAATTTGCAGCTCAGAAGCAATAAATGGAAACCTGGCACTGTAAGTGCATTCCAGCAAGTCAATTCCCTTTCAACACACCCGCCTCATTGCCCTGGGGCAATGTCCTGCCTTTTGAGAAGTTCACCCAAAATGATACTACCCAAGCCCCTTCAGTGTCCCTGACCCTGTGCTCAGCACTGGGGGGGAATACCAGGGATCGCCATAGGCAATTCTTACCCTTGTGGAGTGTTTCATCAAGTTGGGGAGAGGGAATGCTTCCTGATATTCTCTAATGCACCCTATGTCTGCCTGCCTGTCTTTTTGCTGACAGTCTCCTTAGCCTACAAACGCTCTTCCTCTCATCCCCTTGTGAAAATCCCCTGCAGCCTCTAGCCGCTGCCTCTGTAAAATTGTGTGTACGCTTCACGTCTCTCTGGCTACCTGGCGATAAAATGGTCTGGTCTGTGTCATCCCTCCCACTAGATTAGAGGCTGGCTGAGGGTGGAGCATACTATCTGTACCTGAAAAGGGTCAGCTGAGTCAGTGGCCCTGGCAGGCTCCCTTCTGGCTATTGAGTGTGACAAAGGCAGGCAGACCAGAGAGACAAGAAGCGAAGCCTTCTCCCTTTTGTGTTCACACACTCCTGGCAGAACCAGAGGCTTCACTTCTTCACCACCTTCCTTTCATCTCTCTACTGTGATGTGGGTGAATCAGCAGTAGATAAATTCCCACAAAGTTGGATGTAAATCCAAGTCTTGTAAGTTCTACTTTAAATGCTTGGGTAGCAAGGCGACAGGTGTGGGGACTTCGCTGTTTAAGGGAACTTTGTGCATAGTTTAACAAAGCAGTTTTCCCTGGGTTGATCATTTTTGGGGACCTCAATGGCCCCTCATATACTCTGGGTTTGTTAAAGCAAAGCCCATCTGGGGTGACCTCGGAGAAACCTGAATAAAGGGGGTTGGAGTTCCCGAGGGTGGGAATATTCCAAGGAAGAACCAGGGTTTAGGCTGAATCCCTGGGCTTTCATCATTCAGAGCTGGGAGAGGCCCTGGAGACCCTCCCGCCTGGGCCCACAGTGGCTCAGTAATGACTTTTCCTTTTTTTTAAAATATGGAGTGCTTCACGAATTTGTGTGTCATGAAGTAATGGCTTCTGATGGACTCATTTGAGGTCAGAGGAGAGGTACAGTGGAGCGAAGCGGGAGGTGCTATGTGCCCCAGGGACAGGGTCCTGGGTTCTGGCCCAAGCTCTGCCACTCACTGAGCCAAGAGCCTGGCAAGTCATTGAACCCTGTGGGGGTAAAGCTTCTACATCTAAAAATGAGGGCAGCTAAGCCTGCCCTGCTTCCTGTGGGCTCGGCATGCGCTCATACACCTGCCATTGGGGCTGCTCCCAGCTGGCTTTTCAGAATGTGCTTTCTTGACGCCAGGTGACAATCTGGCTCTGCTGAATGAGGTCATGGAGGGTCTGTGACATGGTTGGAGTTTCCCTGAATAAAGCTGTCTTGAGTGTTTCGTCTGACACCCTTTTCTCATTCTGTGCAAGTTAACACAAAATAGATGTATTTCTGTAAGGGACGCTTCTCTCTCTGCCCTGCTCCGCGCTCTCCTCCCAAAGGAAGGTGACCGCCACTCTATGAAGCAAGTGTTGGCCAATACTGCCCCCTTGTGGTTCCAGCTTGTCCTTCTTGGGAGGCTTTCAGTCCAGCTTTCCAGGGATTCCTGCTCCGGGCCGCTACAGAATTATCAGAGTCACTCCAGAAAAACCGAGCCCACAAGACCCTTAGGATGGGTTTCAGCTCCGGATAATGCCTGGTGGTGACCCCAAATCTGCAGCACTGGCTTGTTCCAGGGAGGGGATGAAGGCAAGGAGGAGTATGCAAGAGACAGACCCAGGCAGAACCAAGGGAATGAGACGAACCATGGAAGGAGCCCCATGGGGGACATTCGGCGTTAGGGACCGCTAGCAGCTGTCCTAGCAGGCAGGTGGACCCTGGGCCCTGAGGCATCTTCCAGCAAGCAGGAGGCATCAGCAAGCTGTGACACCGAGCAACTGGTTTTGTCTTGGAGCTTGGGGCAGGACTTCAGACTCTTGAAGGGATGTAGCACTAAGAGCTGGAGACCTGAAGTGGAATGACAGGTAAGAAGCCGAGGCAGGAGGAGGGAGGGTCTGGCAGGGGTCAAGTTCAGGGCTGAGGGGCTAAGAGTAAGTGTTCAGGTGGACTCGGTTACCGGAATCAAGGGGTGGGTTAGAGCAGGCCTGGCCCGAGGCTGACCTGAGCCTGTAAGTGCTAGGTAACCCCATGGCGACTTAGAGACCCCCTGATGGATCAGAGTCTCCAGCAGTGAGATGGACCCATGGGAAAGGAGTGGGTAAGAGCCTCTTGCTGTGTGAGGGGTGGTCACCCCAGGCCCATGTTGAGATGTTTATGAGATTCCACATCAGGCCCGAGCTTGGCACATTCTGAAGGCACTTAGGTTGTATTTCTTCTCCACGAGCCCTGTGGGTCCCGTGCTCCCCTCAGACAGCTCGGCCCTGCCCCCTCCCTACTCTTGCACCACTTGGCCCTGCTCTGAGCCCCCATAACTTCCCAGCCAGGAAGTCAGAGCTGCCACGCGAAGTCGTGGTGACTGATAATGGCTCAACCTGTCCCTCTCCCCAGGTATTTGAATAGTACCCGGGCCTGCTAACTCCACCGTGGACTTTTAGGCGCAGAAGCAAAATAATGGGAGAGATGGCTGAGACTTAGGGGAAGCCTTTTCAGAACCTTCCTTAACCACAAGACGATGAACACCTGTCAGCTTAAAATACAGGCGCTTAATGTGGGACCTTCCTTGAAAACCCATACATGGGCCACAGCTGTATTGGTGATATGCTGGTTGAGAGGCTGCCTTGGTTGATGGTAGGTTAAAACATGGCTCCTTTTATAGGGACGGATGAACACCTGGATCTCACCTGCAGTTCAGAGTAGTTTTTGACATGGCTTTGCTTTCAGATGTCAACCTTAGGGCCGCGTTTCACAGAGAGGATTTCTCAGGAAGCCAGTCCCAAGGGATGTACCTTTAGTCCAAGTTTCCATGAGCAGATACGTTCAGGAAGTACCGTGCACTATACCCCCTGCCAGAAATTCACAGTTCACGTTGATGTGCTGAAGGGTCTGAGAAATCTAACATCGAAGGAACTTTTGGTTAATGCAGATTTTCCCAAGCTTATTTGACTGCAGACTCATTTTTTCGCTCCCTCAGAACTAGTTTCCCACAGGACGCATGAGGAACCTGCTTTAGTGACATTGGGATCGTTATTGGAAGGTGGAGCAAAACAAAGCTCTGACCTGCAGAAGCTGCTGGAAAACCTCTAACTTAGGTGGGTACTCCTGCAGCTTTGAGGGGTTCTGTGGCAGCCACAATCCACTCCCATGGTCTCCCTTGACTCCCTTGGGTCATACCCACAACATGGGATTGGAAGTAGGGTTGCCAGAGTTAGCGGCGAATACTAGAGGAAGCCGGGTATGGTGGCTCATGCCTGTCATCCCAGCACTTTGAGAAGTGGAGGTGAGAGGATTGCCTGAGTCCAGGGGTTGGAGACCAGCCTGGGCAACTTGGCGAGGTCTCATCTCTACAATAAAATTTTTTAAATGGCCTGGTGTGGTAGCATGTTTCAGCTACTTGGAAGGCTGAGACGGAAAGATTGCCGGGGCCCAGTAGGTTGATGCTGGGGTGGCCATGAGCATGCGTGCCACTGTGCTCCAGCCTGGGCGAAGGAGTGAGACTCCAACTCAAAAAATATATATAATTAAAATAATAAATAAATTAGCTAGATGTGGTGGTGCATGCCTGTACTTTCAGCTACCTGGATGACTGAGGCAGAAGGATCACCTGAACCCAGCAGGTTGAGGCTGTGGTGGCCGTGAGCGTGCCATTGCACTCCAGCCTGGATGACAGAGTGAGACTTCGACTCAAAAAAAAACAAACAACAACAAAACCTAACAATAGAGGAGGACCAGCTGTGTTTCAGATAAACAACAAATAATGTTTTGATATAGGCCTGTCTCAGGCAGTATCTGGCAAGTCTATCTGAAAGATGATGAGCCCTGAGAGCTCTACGAAAAACCACGCTGGGACCTTGGCCTTGTGTCCTGATACCACCACCATCCATCATTCTTGTGGGCGTGAATGTGTTCAACCTTAGACTGGGGGTCTACATGACTTTGTTCTATTCCCTTCACAGAGAACTGTTGTTATCATCTCTGTTTATGTGTGAAGGAACCATGGGTCAGAGGTTAAGTTACTTGCCTATGGTACACAATTCTTTTTTTTTTTTTTTGAGTTGGAGTCTTAGTCCGTCGCCCAGGCTGGAGTGCAGTGGCACGCTCCTGGCCACCGCAGCCTTGACCCATTGGGCTCAGGCGATCCTTCTGTCTCAGCCTTCCAAGTAACTGGAACTACAGGCACGCACCACCATGCCTGGCTAATTTTTTTGATTTTTTTGTAGAGATGAGGTCTTGCCAAGTTGCCCAAGCTGGTCTCGAACCTATGGGCTCAAGCAATCCTCTCCCCTCAGCCTCCTAAAGTGCTGGGATTATAGCATGAGCCACCGTGCCTGGCCGGCACACAACTCTTTTTTATTTATTTTTATTTTTTATTTTTTGGCACACAACTCTTAAGTAGCAAAGTTGAAATCCAAGACCAGGCTTGTTTGACCCCAAAGTCTTTTTTAAAAAAGTATTATTATTATTTTTAACTCCCTTTTGCCCTTGGCACCGTCTCACATATGTGGACTTACCTAGAGTGCCCGCCCCCACAACTGTCTTGAAAAAGTTCCCATAACCCTTTACCTCTCCCTCCCTCTGAGATGCCCTCCAAGAGTCCTAGTGACCAGCATTCTAACTATGGGGCATGAAGAAAGTAGTGGGAGTTTCAGTTTGGCAACACTGCATCGAAGCTTCTCTGCCCTTGATTTTTGACTTTCGCTGCTTACCACCCTCTCTGTTCCCCTTGGACTATTTCCCTTTTCAGACCCAAGCAGACGTCCTCTTTGGGGGCCTGTGGCACGTGGGACATCCTTCTGGCGTACTACTCACATTCAGGTATCGCTTTTGGTGCCCACGTTTCTGCACCTCCAGACTGCAGGGTTCTTTGGGGACAGGGACTGTTTGACTCATGTCTACCTCGGCACCTAGCATGGCACCCAGCACAGAGTAGGTACGCCATGCCATGCTTGTTTGGATGAGGAGTTGAGACAGGAGGCACTGGAAATAGCAAACTAACAAAGAAGCATATCATGAAGTATATCTTTGTTGGAGAAAGTGAAGCCTATTATTGGTTTCTTGCCTTTTTTTTTTTTTTTTTTTTGAGTCAGAGTCTCACTCCATTGCCCAGGCTGGAGTGCAGTGGCACGCTCACGGCCACCACAGCCTCCACCTGCTGGGCTCAGGGGATCCTTCCACCTCAGCCTTCCAAGTAGCTGGAACTACAGGCATGTGCCACCACGCCCAGCTAATTTTTTGATTTATTGTAGAGACGAAGTCTCTCCAAGTTGCCCAGGCTGGTCTCGAACCCCTGGACTCAGTCAATCCTCTTGTCTCAACCTCCCAAAGTGCTGGGATGACAGGCTTGAGCCACTGCGCCCGACCTGTTTCTTGCCATTTTTGAGAGTAGTTTTTTTTTCACGGCCCTCTGGTGCCTTGTTGACTTTCAGGTTTGCCCTAGAAACCTGGTCCCAAGGAGGGCATCTCCTTGGCAGCAGTACCATCGTTGTCCAGAGGATGGCAGGTGAGGCCAGCAGAGAAGATGGTACTCAGCGGCCCGAGCCAGGCCTGAGAATGTTATCCATCTCTTTCCATAAAAGATACAGGAACCCCCAAACTATTTGCCAACCCCGTACATGTGCATGGAGGCTAAGAACTAGACTTCGAGGCATGTTCTCGGACTGCAGCAGCAAGTCGTGAAGGGGCGGCTCTCATAAACCCTCTTTGAGTAGTATCCCTTAAGACCCCATGGAGAAGGAACTCATGAGAAGCCCTCAAGTTCTAAACGGTTCAGGACATTCTTCATGCCTGGAAAAGCTCATTGGCTTTGGAAATCACTCCCAGCTCTTCGGCCCTGGTGGCTCCTCCCCTCTCCTCTGTTGACTAGAAACTTCTGGTGGAGTTCCTACCCCTCTGGGCACAGGTTTGTGCTCTCCACAGGGGTCCATTAAGGCTTTTTGACTTGAACTTGACTGGAAAGAGGTGACAGCCTGACGAACCCACACGGGGAATTTCCAGCAGATGGGAATTTGCTAACTAGCTCTTTTGTGGGGCTTAGCTGGTCCCACAATACTTTCTCTTCAAAGTCATGGCCTTTCCCACCTCTGCCCCTAGGGGTACAGGGATTGCCGTGGGAAGAGATGAGACACCTCAGTTTTGTGCTAAAGCAGATTTTAAGACTGCAGCCTCCCCTATGCCTCCTTCCCGCATA
>CAUYQG010013607.1:0-18719 GCA_963574415.1 Tarsius wallacei | reverse complement strand
GAGGATTGCTTCAGGCCAGGAGTTTGAGACCAGCCTAGGCAAGATAGCCCTTGCCTCTAAAAATCAAAAATAAAAATATAAATCTATCTGTCTCGATTGTATTCCAATATTCTAATTTTTTTAAACACACATTTCCCTGATACTCCAATAGCTCTCTTTAGAAACGAAGGAAAGTATCTTACCTTCTATTTGAATTATTTCATGTGGATTTGAAACACACTAGATTTTAGTTGCTCTTGGACATGTCTTTAAACAAGTGTTATCAGATTAATTACTACCCCCCCAACATAAGGAAAATCCTTTTTACATATTTATTGTTTTCCTGTTTAGCTCATTTAACAAGTACTAAGTACTTGGCTGTGGGACAGGCTCTCAGCTGGGTTTGGGGGGTTCTGAGATGAGCAGCAGACAGGCTGAGCCCACTCCAGGCAGCCCAGAGGGAGAGTCAGACGGGAAGATGAATCATCTCAGCACATGATGAGCCCTCTAAAGGGGTGGTTATGTGGTGTCTCAGGAGCCCCGAGTTTGCTCCCCATCCCCGATACTGCAAATCAACCCAGACCTTGACAAAGTTGGTGAGGCTTTTGAAGATGGGAGGACTTTATCGGTAACTTAACAAATAGGACAAATGATTGCAAAACTAGTTGAGTTTGATTTGGTGATGTCCACATTACCCAGAATGCTTTTCTCCATTAGTATCAGCCTTACACCATCTGAAACAACCTATGCCCAAATTTTGCCTCTTGGACAATCAACATCCACGAGTCCCCTTTCAGTGGCAGAGTCTGGGAGCTGTCAGGCCCTGGAGGGCCAGCTCAGTCTGGGACATCTGCATGGAGTACCCCTCTTGGGACCCCCCAAAGCACATCTCTGTTGATAGGCCTGGATGTAGTCACTGTGCTGGGAAGATACAAAAAGGGATTTCTAAGAAATTTGTTCTAGGAGAACAAATTTTCTGGGCTTCCAGTTTCCCTGAGTCTAGCGTTAAATTTATTTTTTAAAAATTGAAACAGTAATATAGGCACATGTTAAAAAAATCAATTTCCTATTAAATAAAATCAGGTGACTCTCCCTGGAAGCAATAACTGCTAACAGTTTCATGTGTGTCTTTCCAGATGTTTCCACGAGCACAAAAACACATACAAAATCTGTGTAGCTAATCTATTAATTTTACCAAAAACCATTAGCCACCTTTATTATATAAATATACTTCTTCTTTCTTTTTATTTATTTACTTATTTATTTTCTCTCTCAGTTAAATAGTCCTTTAAATCCTTCCCTTGTGGCAGGAGCTGAGAGGAGCTGAGTTCCCCAACCAAAGGGGATGGACACAGGTATGCAGAGACAGAATGAAACAGAAAATAGCCATGAGGGGCATAACAAGTGTCTTCCTCTTCCTCTTCCTGAATTGTAGCTCCCACTTTTTTTTTTTTGAGTTGGAGTCTCACTCTGTTGCCCAGGTTGGAGTGCAGCAGCACGCTCCTGGCTACCACAGTCTCAACCTGCTGGGCGCCGGCGAACCTTCCACCTCAACTTTCCAAGTAGCCGGAACTACAGGCGTGCACCACCATGTCCAGCTAATTTTTTGATTTATTGTAGAGACGAAGTCTCACCATGTTGCCCAGGCTGGTCTCGAACCTGTGGGCTCAGGTAATCCTCTAGCCTCGGCCTCCCAAAGTGCTGGGATTATAGGCTTGAGCCTCTGTGCCCGGCCTATAGTTCCTACTTTAAAGACATTTCCTCTGTCCTTTCTCACTTGGAAGCCAGACAATGTACATGTACCCTAATCTGCGATGTAGAAGGTAAGTAACCTGCCTGAGATGCCCAGCTGGCTTGAGGAGAGCAGGGCTCTGGCAGGTCAGGGTTACTCCCAGCCACCATGCCCCTGTGATAGGCTGCTTCTCAGGTAGGGAGTTTTCAGTTCTTTGCTTCTCTCAGCCCCACCCATCCTCTGGTGTGAACAGAAGCGAGGACTCCCTTGTGTTCCCAGCTGTCCATTCTCCCAGCCCCGGTCCAGGTGTGGTTGGAGCCCTCCTGAGAAACTGCCAACAGTTTCTGGGGTGCATTTCCATGGTACTTGGATGGATGCCTCTCCTTCCATCTTTCACACCTGTCCTTCTAGACTTCCAGGATCCCCCTGGAGCTCCTGGGCAGCCTTGTTTCTTCTTTCCATCCTTCTCGCATTTTTTCCTACTGAGATTATAAGCTGGTGCATAACTGGAGTTTCCTAATGAATGTCTCCCCCCAGCCCTCTGCCACTCTCCTCTTGAAACTCTTGTCTAAGACTGTGGATCCCACCTCCTATCTGGTCTACATGCTTGCAAATTCTTCTACCTACAAAGCCCAGTACAAAAACAGTAGCATTTATAAATTGCTTAACTGTTAGCGTTGAGATACTTTTTTTTTTTTTTTTGAGTTGGAGTCTCACTCTGTCACCCAGACTGGAGTGTAGTGGCTGCTCCCGGCCACCTCAGCCTTGACCTGCTGGGCTCCGGTGATCCTTCCGCCTCAGCCTTCCAAGTAGCCAGAACCACAGGCGTGCGCTACCACGCCCGGCTAATTTTTGATTTATTGTAGAGATGAGGTCTCACCAAGTTGCCCAGGCGGGTCTTGAACCCGTGGGCTCAGGCAATCCACTCACCTCAGTCTCCCAAAGCACGAGATTACAGGTTGAGCCACCGAGCCCGGCTGAGATGGAGACTTTCAAGACATTGCAGTGAGTATGCGGAAAGGGACAGCCCTGGGATCTGGGGTGGCTCTGCCTCCAGCTGTGTGGCCAGACCGTGTCCTGTCCTACCTGGGCCCCTCAGTTTTTCAATCTGCAGAATCATGACCTGGCTGTCCAGGGGTCCTCCAAGCTCCAGAGTCCCCATCTCCAGGGACCCAGTGAACTGATGTTGGTTCTGTGACTAATTGGCATTGCCCACACCTGACTCCCAGGAGCCATTTCAGGGCCTCATTTGTAACACTTCTGCAATTTCCAATAGAAAATGTTGAGAGCAAGTAGGAACTGTTATATGAAGAGTGACATTTTTATGTTTTAGTGTCAGCATGAAACTATTCAGTTAATAACCCCCAACAATACTATGGTATACCTGAAACCACACCTTAGAAACATATAGTGACCCTCTGTGGTTTTAATGCAGCTTTTGGGTCCACACAAGACGTACCAGGTTCCTCTAATGGAGAGCAGACCACACAGTGTTTACCACTCCCCATTCCAGTAAGTTCTGGGGAGACGATCCAGTTTGGAACCATTTTTCCACCAAATGGTAAGTGTTTGAACTGACAGTGAGTCTGTGTCTCTCTCTTTCAACCAGAAGGTTGGAATATTTGGATTAATGAACAATTTGGTGCCAAGCACAAATACCATAGACATTTAGCAATAAGAACAGATAACCAAGTTATTCATCAAATTCAAAACTGTTTAGAATGGCTAAGAAACATTGAAGTAGAGAAGATTCCCAGCTGATGGGAGGTGGGGAAAAGTGCCAGTCCAGAAGGAACAAATGTATCGCATTAAGTGACATGCTCCTCCACCACCTATTTCTTCCTTAAATGTGTTGGAGGCTGAGGGAATGTCTTCGCTTTCAACATTAGAGAGGCAATACAGTACGCTGGCTAAGAACATGCTGTCTGATCACAGTCTCTCCAGACCTCCCTTATTTTATCTGTAAAATGGGGCTGTATTCATAGCTCCCTCAGAAGATCATTGTGAAGGTTAAAGACTCAATACAGTAACAACCCACCTAGAACAGATGCATGACACAGAGTAAAAGGGTTGATAAGGAGTTGCCAATATTAGTTGTACATCATGGTGAGGAACCATTGTGTGGATTACAATGGAGTATCTATTCTGTGTCAGATTCCAGTAGAGCCTCTGAATTTGCCGGAACTGGGGGAAATCTGCAGAATTCCACAAGGACTCAGATAACCCTGACTTCTGGAGTCTAAGTACATTTTCAGTTATACCCAAGGCCTGGTGAGCACCATTATAAGAAAAAATTCCCCGTGGAAATGCAGAGTCAACTTACTCCACATCTTGATACTACTTTATATGACGGGCACCGCTATTTCCATTTCATAAATGAGACTGAGACTGGAGGTGGCTAAGTGACTAGCTTAAGGACACCATAAATATAAATGGCCGAGCAAAGGCTCAGACCCAGGTCCTGCGATACCAAGTTCAGTGTAGTCCCACTAAATCACAACTGTTTCTCATCTTTGCCAAGGGTTTATTTTTTTCTGTCCAATAATATGTCCCGTATGTATAACAATGGATCACACATTAGAAATGGTAATATGTTTAGAGATATATTGTTTCCCAGACGTTGATGAAAACATAAAAATGTTTTAAGAAAAAAAAAACTTCCCTGAATAATCTCCCTCACACCCCTGTTAAAAACTAGGAAGTTGAAATAGTTCAATGATAGAATTTTTTTTCTTTCTTTTGGGGATGACAAAAGGCATTTTTAAGATCTAGTATTCACAGAGTACTTACCTGGATCAAACAGCCTTTGAATGTCAGTTAAATAGACTTACCTAAACAACAGAAAGATGCTTTGGTAAATCTATCTACAGTATCAATTCACTACAGTTCTTTCAGTCCAGGAGCCACTCGGAGCAGGTCTCAAGTTTTAAACCAGATGGGCTTCTACCTTTAGAGATCGGTCACTGACCCAGAAAGAGCAGGCTACAGCACCATCCTGGCTTGGATTTGCCTTGCTCTTGGTGAGTCTTGGCCCAGGCTTAGTGGGGCAGGATGTTCCCTACCAGGCCCCCAGCCAGTGGACCTTGTCAATAGCATCCATTTACTCATGAGGAAATCAGACACCTGGAGCTTCGAGGTCTACTTGCTCAAAATGCTTCCAGCAGAGAAAAATAAAATCAACGTAAAACTTTTGTAACATGGAAAAAAGGCGGCATCTAGCCTTTGCTGCCATATGATCTTGAGATGCCCAAAGACACAACACCAAGTGTTTCAGGACAGTAAGAGAAGCAGGTTGAAATCAGTATTCTGAAATCTGAATGTCAAACTATTTTAGCTGCACCGACTGATGTGTAAGAAAATAAATTAAACTCCCTTGAGCCTCATGTTCTGGGACAAAAATGACCTGCCCAAACTTAGTAGTGAGGAATTATTAGCAGGGCTGGGCCTGGGAGGAGATGTAATCATGAACTTCATAATGTCTCCAGATGAGCCTGGCCTCTAAGCTCTACCTCTCTTTTTGCTTTGCCTCCCTTGTATAAATAACTGGGAAACTATTTGAGAAAGTGCAACTCCATTTTTTAAAAAAATCTATAATTTATACTCTGCCTCTTTCCATAAAGATACCAAACGAAATGTAAATAAAAGCACATTATTCACCTAAACTTCCAAATGTTAATTATTATTCATTCCAAGGTACCAATTATTTTGAGAAAACCCTGTAATTTTTTATGATTCGGTGAACGAAATATGCATTTATTTCTGTGTGCTCTTCTGACAACCAGAAGAAAAACCTTGTGTGGAAGAAACAAGCATCCAGTGGATATATTCTTTGCAAGAGCAATGTATTCGTCGGGATGCCACTGTCAGGTGCTGAAAATGTATACTGGCAGGACATTTCTAAGTCACTAAGATGGCCCAACCTTTGTTCAGCAGATGCTTTTGAGCAAGCCTCCTTGAGAGCCAGCACTTTAACAGTTAAAATGATAGTCCTGCAAGGGGAAATTAATCAGCAAGGCCTTATAGTCTTACACTTGTATCAAACTTTGATACAGAGAACCAAACTTTGTGAAAGTGCCTTAAACAATTAGATCTGGAGGTTTTAAAATAGACAATCTGGAGAAAAGGGCATAGTATGGCAGAGATCAGTTGGGAAATGCATAAAAGTCTAACAGGGGAGTGAATTCTGAAGCAGTGTCTGCACTGTGCCTGACATGCTTATAACGTGATGGATGTTTTTAGAAGGCCAGCGTGGGTGAGTCTGGGTGTGTTTGTATGCTTCCACCTAATCTCGTTCAAAGACATCACCAGGGAGAAAACTCTTCAAAATGCTTACAGAGCAAGAAAATGCTTTGCATCCGTCTTCAAGAAGAAAAGTGTACTAAGAATGAAGTAATGGTCCGAAAATTCCTGAGAACTTAGGCAGACTATCTCTGTTCACACAGTCAGAAGAGTGGAATACTATCAGAAGGCAGGGTGAACTGTTGCTGTCAGCCAGAGAAAGCTGCTCAAAAGACCTTGAGATCGTAGGGCCCATGAAGATGGAAAAACAAAATACAAGGAGAAGCCACAACAGATGGTAATAACTAAAACACCCTCGGGAGCCAGAAGTCAACAAATTTCAGGGTGTTTTTACTCACATTGGCTAATCTCTGCTTTGGCCATGGAAGACACAGAATCTGTGGGAAGCGGCCTTGTTTGACGAGATAGTTGACAGAATCTTTTGTTTTTGAGTTTTTGCCTGATTTTCAGACTCTGGCAAATTCAGTATCTTGATATCTGAAAGTGCTGTATCTTGTAGCGTTGCTTTAAACAAATAATTAAGAAACGAGAAGCAAATCCAACCAGCAATTTGGTAATAACTCTCTGCATAGACTGTGTTTGCTACACTTTTCTTACTGTAGTCACCTGGCTATGACGATTTTATAAGTTGGGTAGGTACATAGTGCATTTTTATGTTTGTCAATTAGCAATGGCTTAAAATTTTAAAAATGAGGTTATAAAAGATATTCACATTTGTTAATGTCTGCCCAAATTTTATAATTCCTCCTTCTTCTTGCCCTAAGAATTGTGAAGTTTCACACCTCACTGGGCATTCTTGCTTCCCGACTCTGGGCTCGAACAGGATACAGCATTTTCTACTCCCAGGACAGACTTGGCTAAGAAACGGGGCATCCTTTCAAAAGATGTTCATTTGTTCATCTGTCACCAAGGAAATGACTTTGGCATGGCCTTGTACTCACCCTTGGTTGAGGCAATCCTTAATTTTTTTCCACTGCCCTGTTCATTATTCCTTTATAGCTCTGTTGCTAAGAGAAGGGAGGCTGAAACTGAACTGCCATTTGGTCAAAAAAAGAAAAAGAGGAGCCTATCACTGGGATAGGGCTGGATACCAGACAAGGAGCCTCCCTTCTCAGGGTAAACTTATGTTCAGTTGTTTGTTGAATGACTAAACAATGGATATTGTTTGAAAAGCAAAGCCATTTTTCTAGAGAGACACAGGAACACCAAAGTCACTTAAAAGTTATCTGAACTTATCTTTGGGATATCCTAAATCAAGTTCTAGAACAATTACCTTGAAGGGGTAGTGCCATTTCCTTTCATAGAAATAAGATTCCAATTAGCCTGCACTGGTTTCAGGTAATCCCTGTCTGTTTTTGCTCAACTGCACTTGGGTACATCCCGTCTCCTTCCCTGGATGGCAGGCTTTTTGACAGATCAGTAATCCTGCCTTCTTTCATGTCTACACTGCATGCTTTAAGGCATGGACACATTTTGCAACCATACTTGGTAAAAACAAGTGCTTGAACTTAATTCATTTGGTAGTAAGGTTATAGGGAACAAAAGCACTTTAGACCCAAAGAACCCTGGCCATACCCTTCACCTCTCTGGCCACTGGTTTCTTCTTCAGATAAATGAACATATCGTACCTGTTCCTGCCTGTTTCCAGGGAGCAGTAAGCATCACTGAGAGTGGCCTGAAAACTCCCTGTCCCTATTCATTTCATTCTGCGTTTCCTCATCTAAGAATTCTTGTATTTGGCCTTTCACGGGCTGTTAAAGAACAGAACCAAGGGATAATGTTAAACAGGGGTTCTCCTGCCTGCATTCTGTATTATTACAGCAAGTCATGTCTCAGGAGAGGTTTGTAAGAGAGAAAGCAGACAGAGGTTTCTCAGCAAAAGTCAAAGATGCCCTCCCTGAATGAGATGCCAGCTACTCTAAGACACCTTTTGTCACAAGTCTGGTTATTAAATAAATACCTGTCGATGGAGACAGTTTTGAGACAGCATGGAGGGGCAGGCAAGACACCCACCATTTCACATGTCTACTCGGAGTGTAAGGGCCTGTCTAGCACCTGGGAAAGAAATAACAGAGGCAGGGCTCTTGAAAAAAAGAGTCTCAGACCTTCCTCACTACCACCGTAACTCTGAGGGGGAAGGGGGTTTGCACCATAGTAGAACACCACACTATCCTCCAAGGAGCCAGCATGTCCTTCAGAATGAGGTGAGCCCAGCCCACTGCTAATACCAGGGGTGCCAAAAATATGTATAAACATTTTAAGGGACGTTACCTATGTATTACTTTTAGTTCACCATAATCATAAGTGTCTGGACACTGGTGGTAACCACTCTGAGCACCTCTTGTAATTGCAGAAGTCAAACGTGACTTGCATTCATCTTTTGTTGTCAGTATCTATTGAGTATTACAATTTTAATGCCGTTTTTCCTTTCTTAAAATGTGTCTACATTTTTTTTTTTTTTGGGCACCCTCTGTATATGATTTGGCCTGGAAGGTGGCAGCAAAAACCAGCCACTGGGAGCGTGGAGAATGCCTGGATGCGAGATGCCCCACCCAGAGCCTTTGTCTGCGCTGCCTGCCATCCAGCAGCGTCTGCCCCAGTTGTTAATTGGAGATCGTGTCCCTGGAAAGGCGACTTGACACCTTCTGTGATAATGGAACAGCAAGAATGTGCCAAAAAAAAAAGAAGAAAAAAGCCATTTTGGGTACACTCTCTCATTCTTGTACAGACTGACACCAAGGACTCCACTGGTTCTCCTTCCTCTGCCCTTCAGAGGGCATAGCCAATATCTCTTCTAGGGGTCATGGCTCAAAAGTCACCTGAGAAATCACCTGTCTGTAATGCACGGGAGAAGGGGAAGGTCCGTGCATAGGTTTTCCAGATCTCTGCGACAGATGCCCGAGGCAGGGGCAGCTTCTTATGGCTGGTAACATTTTATGTTATGTTTTTGCTGGAAGATTCTAAAACCAGATGGAGAGGGTGATGGGATTCCTTGAGAAGACAGCCTGCCGCTCAGTAGACCCGCAATTCCGTCTCTGGAGCTCGGCGTGCTGAGCTCAGGGCGCTGGGACTGTCCGCGGGACCCCAGAGCTACTTTTCCCTGAACGCGACAGCTAGTTCCCGCCGCCCCACCTCGCGCAGTAGTCTACTTTGAGAACATCCAACTTCATGCCTAAAAGAATGCACGGCTCCTCATTTCCGCTAGATGGCGCTATTTCCCCAAATCCATCCGCAAGACACCCAGTTTATAAAATAAATACAATCCAGCGCCTTCCGAAACCGCACCACATGATAGCTGCTCGTAGGCTCCCATTAAAATCTCAATTTGGGAGATTAGATTTGCTACCTCCGAGCAAACCTAATACAGCCACGTTAATAAGATGCAATCAAGAACTGCATTCAAGCGTCCCCACATCGGCCCTTCCCCTAAATACACCTGTCCCCTAGCCGCGGCTGGTACCCAGAGATGAGCCGCAGCGGGTGCCAGGCGCTGAGTCGTCGCCGTGCCCGCCCGTCCGCTTAGGAACGCCGAGGCCGCTCGGGAACCCTGCCCCAAGTCCTGCACCTTCCTGCGCCCAGGCACGGGGCCCCCGGGACGGGAGCCCAGACGGTGCCCAGTGCCGACGCCCCGGGGCAGGCGCTCCTCTGCGGCTCCGAAGCCGGGCATCGTGCGGGAGGCGGGCGCCCGGGCGACGCGGGCCAACGCGGGTTCACGGCGGGACAGCAGGGTGGTCGGCTCGGTCCCGGGCTCCGCGGCCGGGCGCCCCAGGAGGAGGTGGCCGCCCCGGGGAGCTCCCGGCCGGCACGCGGCGCAAGGGACGCGCGCCGGGTTTGCCCAACCACGCGCGCCGTCGGCCGCCCGGGGGAGAGTGTTTTAGGGAAAAAGAACAAACACCAAACCACAAAAACTTTCCTGCTGTCCAGACCTCAAGCGATCGCGGCGCAGCAGAGCTCCAAACGGGGGCAAGATGGGAGCAGGATGAGACGCGGGGCTGGGGACGACCCGAGCGGGGCCGCGGCAAGTGTCGGCGGCGCCCTGGGGATGTCGGAGCCGGCCCGGCCCGCGCTTACCTTGGCGGCTGCATGAGCCCCTGCGGCCCGCGGGGGGTGGCGCTGGCGGGGCTGCGGGCGAAGCGGGGTGCCGGGGCGCGCTCGTCCTCCGGGGGCGAGGTGGGCGGGGCTTTGCTGGCGCGGGTCCCCGCAGCCCCGGCCGGCTCAGCAGCGGCCCGGGGCGCGCTGCCCGCTCCCGGGCTGCATGCCTGCGAGAGCCTGGAGGAGCCGCCCGGGAGCGAACGGCCAGAGCTTCCCGGCCCAGCGGCTCGGGCGGCGCAGCCCGCGCTCGGGAGGCAACTGCGCAGCGAGGCGGCCGGGCCGCCCCTTCCTCGCCCGGCCCCCGCCCGCCCAGCGCGGCGTCGCGAGGTTCGTTTGCGCGCGGAGGGGAGGGGGCGGGCCGGGCGCCCCGGGGGCGGGCTGGGGGCGAGCGCGGGCGGGGCCGCGGGGAGGGGGCGGGAGAGGAGGTGGGGTGCGGGCGGCGACGGCCCCGCCCCGCCGCGCCCCGCCCTCCCGCGGCAGCACCCGTGGGGGGTTGCGGAGCGCGCCAGGCGGAAAGTCAGGACTTTGCCCAAACGCTCGGGTTAGGGGGCGCGCGCGGCATGTGCGGCCACCCCCCAGGGCGCCTCCAACTTTCCGGATTCCTCGCGGCGCGGCCGTGAGTGCACTTGTAACGCCTCCGGTTCGGCGGTGGTCAACGGGGGACTCCTGAGGTTTCTGGCGAAGGCGGTGACATCCAAGAGCGAGGCTGTTGCGCTCTGCAGAGACGCACCTTTGTTCTACTGAGGTTTTATTTTTGCTTAAAAATCTTTTTGAAAAAAACGAATACATATGCATTGCGTGCATAACACACGAAGACGTTCTTTCGTACAATTTTGCACAGCTCGGGAGTGGCTAGAGCAGAGAAGTCCATATCGCACCCCCTCCCGGCAGCAGCGGCTTCCCAGGGATGAGGCGGTCGGGCTGTGCTCCCCACAATGCTCTCCAGTCCTCACCGAGCGCTTTTACACGCACACGCTCTGATTGCAAGTGGAGCCTCACGGGCTTTTCAAAAGAATGTTCTCATCCTTCGGCGCATGCACTCACTGGCGAGAACGCGACCACGTCCGCGCAGTAACTCTCCAGGGGCTCCGGGAACTCCGGGAAGGACCCTCGCTGAGAAACAGCGAAGAGCCACCCGGTGCCGAGTGTAGATCGGACAGCCCAGCTGGGGCTGAAGTCCGCCTGGATACGTGGCTCACTCCCAAATTAGCACTGCACGGTTAGAGAAATTTGCCACGACATTTTAGACAGGGTTATGACCTTCCCTTTCTTACAGAACAAACCGTCTTGAGTCTTGATATGATGAGAACTCTGGATTTGCACAATGAAAAGATGTCGTCCCCGTGAAAACATGATCGTTATTTAGGCGTGTGGTCTAGAGAAATGTGGTTTTAACTCTATATTCTGCGTTTTATTTGTCAAGTGTATTTTGATAATACCATAGCTGGGATATAAATAAAATTCATGTGATTTAGCTGGAAGCCATTGGGTATTGGTTTCTGTAAGTAGCTCTGACCTTGAGCAAGTCATTAAGCTCAGTTGGGCCTCAGTTTCCTCATCAATGAATAGCAAATTTCTTCACCAATTCATCTTTCATAACTTAGCTCCAACAATCTCCCCTCACCCGATATGAAGTCCCCACATCCCTGACTACTCTTCCTTTGTGTGTGTGTGTGTGTGTGTGTGTGTGTGTGTGTGTGTTCCAGTATCATTTTAATTCTTGTCTCTGGAAAGTTCTATTTCCAAGCGTCATTGAAACCAGGATCCCTGCTTACCCTTCTGGAAAAACAGCAATGACAACAGCTTGTGTTCTTAAGAGAAATCCTGGGGCTCTGATCAGACTACCCTTCCTAACACAGATCTCACTCTATGATCATGCACTGGTTGGGGTGCCCTTCCCTGAAGCGTTGACCTCTCCCACCATCCTGTAAACATCATGAAGGCAGGCACTAGGACTCTGTGGGGTCATCATTGCAGCTCTAGCACAAAGTACAGTGCCTGGCACACTACAAGACTCTCTGAGTGACTGTTACCCAGAGATCATAGCTTTCTTGCTGTTCTTCCAAATCACCTGGCATTTTCAAAAGAGCTATACGTGGAAACATGTCTTCTCAAAAAAGTACCCAGCAGAGGTTTCCCAAGGCAAGGAACAAACAGTCCACTGTCTAGGTGAGGACAGACACTCTTAGCTCAATGATCCGCTGTGGAGGTGACCAGTAGGTGTTACCTTGATGAGACAACCATGAAGACAACGAATATTAATGCTACTCATTATGTACTTGATTAAGTTGGAACTACACACAGGCAGTCGGGATACACACATGAGCATTCAGATTTCAATGAGGCTCTGGGGTGTGTTTAGGGTGCAAATTAACAAATGTACATGCTTTCATCCAAAATCTAGAAACATTCCTAATATAAAGCTCCAGGGAATCCTTGTCTTTCTTTACTGCAAAAGGCCTGAATTCCTTAAGAATATGAACAGGAAATAGGCTAACCTGGGTTCAAGAATTTTAAAAAAAGTAAGTTCGTTAAGAAACAAGGGGTAGGGGAAGTGAATGTCTAAGTCAGTGCAAGGCTAATAATATTCACACTATTCTCCCTTGTGTGATGTGCAGAATTGCCAAGGGAGAGGTTGAAATCTGGCCTCACAACTATAGAGAAAGGAAAACAAAAGGTGAGCTGGGGTTTCAGCTCCTTCTTGGCCACGTGTTCCCATCTTCCCTTTTGTGAGGAGGGATGTGTGCTCTCTGGATGGCTGCCTGGTCTGCTTAGATGCCCCCCGGTGCTCAGAGGCTCTCCTGGGCTGCACCACACCCATCACAGGGAAAGCCTGTGCTGCTGGGGTGTGGAGCAATTTGTTTTCTCTGTCTGTTGCAAATGAGGGGTGGCGCCTGCTGAGTGAGAGCGCACTCTCAGAACATCCTGAAACTGACGAAACTATGTGAGAGTGAATTGATTCTCTTCTTCACTCAGGGTTGGATTGTGTGCCCTGCCCAGGACTTTGTTCTAGGCAAGTGCAGGTTCAAAAGTAGAAGGGAAGCTTCAAGGGGCAGCAGGTCGGGAACTCTCCTGGGAGCCCGTTGAAGAAGGAGGGACTGACTGTCCCAGCTTTGGCTTCAGTGAGACAAGGGCAGGCAATGGGTTCTGAGGTCCAACTTGTTCTTCACAGACTGGAAGAAGCTGCGTTTCCCTCTGGGATGAATTTCTCCCAGAGGCATTTTTGTGTCAAGCACTTACTATATGTCAGGCACTGGTTTCGACCCTGCAGCAAGCGCCGACTTGAAGAACACAGACTCTGTTCTTACGCACTTGCAGTCTAGTGGGAGAAAGAAAAGAAAAGTAAATAGGTCTCTGTGCTGGGGTTGGGGTGTGTGCCATGGCAGGTCCCGTACACATCCTCATCAGCCCTCTCTCACATAATTCTAGTAAAATACAGTTCTTGTGCAAATGCTACTTAAGGCCAGACTTCTGCAAGAAGCCCCTGTAAACATTCTGGAGTTGACTCTGCAAGGCAGAGAGGAACAAGAGACAGAAGGAATTCAATGTCATGGGATGTAGGAGACTGGGGGGTTTATTGCTAGTTGGAAGGATCAGGAAGGTCTTTATGGAAGAGGTGTCACCTGAACCAGCCTCTAATGGGTGAGTCTGATATGAGTGTGTGATGATGGGGAAGGAGAGAAAAGCATCCCAGGCAGCGAAATCACTTGCATAGAGGCATGGAGAGGGCAAAAGGTGGGCACGTGCAATATGGCTGGTGGAGTCCAGCTGGAATGTGTGTACTGGAGGGGAGATAAGGAGTGGGGAAGGGAGGGTAGGTGTTGCGATGGTTTCTTTCTGATTTGGTCTTGAGATCTGTCAGGAGTAGCCATAAGCCAAGGTGGCCACTCTAGGAGACCCTGATGAGGGAAAGTGAAGTGTGGGTGGGTCATTCAGATGAGACAATGAAAAGGTGAAACCAAAATGCAGGAGACAGGAGAAACTTGTTAGTTACAGATCCTGGAGAGGTTAGGGAGGCTGATCAAGGGCCAGGGGAAGTCTGAAGGTTGGTGGGGACAGGGAGAGAGTAGCTGAAACTTCACGACGAGGCCTCCACTATGTTCTATGGGCATGATCCCTGAGGCTTTTCCGAGGGGGTTGTTGACTGACTAATTTCAAGAAAACAGGCATGAAGGGGACATCTTATTCACATGACTCTGGCGTTGACCGCTAGGTGCCACCGTGATCAACAGCTGTGCGATGTGTTGGGTTTTGGGTCAGCGAGATGAGGAACAATGGCGAGATGAGGAACATATTGCACACAGCTGTATAAGGAGGGCAAGTTTTCACTAAGCCAAAGTGACGGGGTACGGCTGAGTTTCAGACACTCATGTCAGACCTAAAGATGGATGCTGAGGCAGCAACTACATTAAACGAATTTATGACAATGCATTCCTAAGTGCCTTGCATCATTTTTGTTTTTATTTATTATTTAGAGACAGAGTTCCACTCTGTCACCAAGGCTGGGGTGCAGTGGCATGATCATAGCTCACTGTGATCAGAGCTCACTGTGATCATAGCTCACTGTAACCTCTAGCCCCTGGACTCAAGCAGTCCTCCTGCCTCAGCCTCCCAAGTAGCTAGGACTACAGGCCTAAGCCACCACAACTGCTCATTTTTGTTAATGCATCATTAAAAAAATGTAAATCAGTTGTGGTCTGAGTGGTGGAGATATTGACTACAAGGGGAACAGGCTCACTTAACCAACGGATAAAGCATTTTAGTAAGGCAGTTTTGATGGAGGTTATGAGCTGATAATTTAGTAAAGTGTGTGGTAAAGATTGGTGGTGTATGTAACCAAGGGGAACAATGGTTGTGGTTGGAGACACAAGGCTGGAAGTTGTGGTAGAAAGCTGGAGCGGGTCTTTGAAGACCTTGTTTTAACTTACATTGGGCCATATTAACTATCTTCACTGGGGGCTCCTGGGGTTTTATTTTATCAAGCCAATTTGTAAGTGCCCAAAACTTAATTTAAATTTATTATTTATTGTGTCAGAGAATCTGTGCTCAATATAGACTATTTTACAGCAGTGAGTATTATGACTATGGGAAATTTAAGCATGGGTACAGTTAAAGTGAGCATACCCATTTTTCTCTATTTTATATTTAGTTACCTTTTTAAGATTGTAGGGGCAGAGTGTTTAACTTTAGTGAGATACCCAGGTATATCTATAATTAGAGCCCCAGTACTGACAAAACCAATTGTTTTGCCAATTGGTGCATTTGTTAGCAAAAGTTAAAGTCCAGTTAGAACCCAAGATATAGAGACACAAAAGCCAATCCCTGTCCTTTGAAATCTTTTTGTTATAAAAATTTTTCATAAGTTTATATATAAAATTTGAATTTCCAATTAGAGCAAGTCATGGCATTTCATTTTAATTTAGTCATATATTACACATACACAATTTATCTATTATATATATTAAAACATTATATATATGATTTATTTAATTATCATTTGTTCCCTCTACCCCCAGTATCTAGGAATTTGCTTTTATTTTTATTTATTTTTATTTTTTTTATTTTTTATTTTTTGAGTTGGCGTCTCACTCGGTCGCCCAGACTGGAGTGCAGTGGCCGCTCCCGGCCACCGCAGACTCGACCTGCTGGGCTCCAGCGATCCTTCCACCTCAGCCTTCCGAGTAGCTGGAACTACAGGCGTGGGCTACCACGCCCAGCTAATTTTTGATTTATTGTAGAGATGAGGTCTCGCCTGCCCAGGAGGGTCTCGAACCCGTGGGCTCAGGCAATCCACTCACCTCATTCTCCCAAGGCGCGGGATTACAGGCTGAGCCACCGAGCCCGGCTATTTTTATTTTATTTTTATTTTTATTATTTGGGTTTATTTTATTTTATTTATGTTTTATATTTTTTTATTTTAAAATTGTGAGGTAGAGCTAAGGGTTAGGTATACAAATATTCATTGTGCAGGTACCCTTATTGATGAGGTGTGCCCCACTTCCCCAGACAGATATTAACTACTATTAATCCTACCTCCCTGCCCCTCCCTGCCCCCCCATAGTTTCCCGCGACTATCAATCCTTTTCTTATAGTATTACGGTAGTTGTTCAAGGTTCACTTATGAGTGAGAACATGTGATACTCAGATCTTTGTTTCTGTGAGAGATCACTCAGTATTATTAACTCTAATTCCATCCAGGTTGCTGTGAAATTCATGATTTTGTTCTTTTTTATGGCTGCATAATATTCCATTGTGTAGATGTACATTTTTTAAATCCAGTCCTCTTTTGATGGATAGCATGGTTGGTTCCATGTTCTTGCTATTGTGAACAATGCTGCGATAAACATACGTGTGCAGGTATCTTTTTTGTAGAGTGATTTGAGTTCTTCAGGGTATATTCCCAGTAGGGGATTGCGGGGTCATATGGAAGGTCGATTTTTAGAGCTTTTAGGAATCACCACACTGTTTTCCACAGAGGCTGTACTAGTTTACCCTCCCATCACTGGTGTAGAAGTGTTCCCTTTTCGCCACATCCTCTCCAGCATCTGTTATTTTTTGAGTTATTGATGATGGCTATTCTGACTGGAGTTAGGTGGTATCTCAGTGTTTTAATTTGCATCTCCTTGATGACTAGTGAGGTTGAACATTTCTTCATGTATCTCTTGGCCGCTCGTATGTCTTTTTTTGAGAAGTGTCTGTTCATATCTTTTGTATCTAGTATCTAGTGTCCAGTATCTAGGAGCTTGTTTTTAAAACAGTAAGTAATCTAGGGTTAGCATTATGTTTGCTAAACCTGACATTTACTTATTATATAAAGCTTAAAGTTCCTCTTTTTTGGGAGGACTTTTAACCAACTAAAGTAGCAGTCTTTTTTTCCATTTTGTTTTGTTTTAGGCTTTTAGCCACCTGAAGCTGAGGTTCTTAGTTCCTGTCTCTGGTGGATAAGAGGACAAGAGGAAGGGTTAGGACCGATGCTCTGGGCCTCTCTCTAGGATGCCCTGACCAAAAGGTAATCAGTTTCTGTATTTGTGCTGCTATAATAGAATACCTGAAACTGGTAATTTTTAAAGAACAGAGATTTATTTTGTACAGTCTGGAGACTGGGAAGTCCAAGACTGAGAGGGTACAACTGGTGAGGACCTTTTTGCTGTGTCATAAATTAGCCAAAGGCATCCCAAGAGGCAAGGCAAGAGAGTGCATGAGAGAGTGGAGAGGAGCTGAACTCTTCCTTTTATCAGGAGCCTACTCCCACAATAGGGGCATTCATCCATTCATGAGAGCAGCGCCCTCAAGACTCAGTCACCTCTTAAAGGTCCCACCTGGCAACACTGCTGCATTCATGTTTCCCACACAAGAACTTTGGGAGACACATTCAAACCACAGCAGCCCCTTCCCTTTCTTTTTTCCTTCCGGTAAAATCTTTAGAATGGTATTTCTAGGCATCTAAAAATAAAATTTTTTTTCCTTTCTTTTTGGATGTCTACCTGACAAGCTCCTGGTGGTACTGAGTGGCCCTTGTTTTGAACTGTGGATCCATCTGTGGTTCCTGTCTGGCCCATTTGTAGGTAGTCGCCTCCCTCTCTAGGGTGTCCCAATCAACTTCATCAGGGTTGAGGGACAAAGAGGGACAGAAGTAAGGGAAGATAGTGATGTAAGGATTACAAAGCCCGGTGGCACTGTTGTCAGCGAACGCCATCGTCTCCCCAGTGAAGGGGTAATCCTTCTTGTTATCTGGGAAGTCTAGTAACCTCCCTAGGTACTGTTTCCCCAACTAGGTGGGTGGTCAGAGCACAGGGCTCCCTCTCACACCCTGCTAGGCCTTGTATTGGCCCAGTGTCTACCTAACAGCTCTAGGGCAGAGGTGACCCCTTTTGCCTGTCAGTAACAAGCTGTTCAGGCCCCGTGGGGCCTTCCAAATATAGTCAATGTCACTCTGACCAGTGGTTCCCATTCAGGGGAGTGAGAGCAGCCTTGGCTGTTGACCCTGATTGCCCATCTTGTCCTATTAAGGCTGGCAATTGGGGGGGGTGGTCCTGAGAACAACTTGGATTATCTAGGACTCACCCCATTTGAGGGGGGGAGTTTTGGCAGCACTTGGCAAAGACAACAGGCAGCAGTGTGCAGCAACACAAACACACACTAGCAAGCCATGAAGCCTTTCCGGATGGCATTAGCCACGTGGCTACTAAGCCAAGACTTTGTTGTACCTTTAATGGTTGTGACCACACACTCTGTTCACAGTGCCAATTGTTGGGATTTCATTGGTATGGTTTCTTTCTACTTTGGTCTTGAGGTCTATTAAGAGGGGCTGTAAGCCAAGACAGTCACTCTCTAGGAAAGCCCTGATGGGGGAAAGTTAGGTTTAGGTGTGCTGTCAGTGAGGCATAATGAGGAGGTGAAACCAGAATGCACGAAACAGAAGAAATTTGTTACTTACAGATCCCAGAGAGGTTAAGGAGGCTAATAGAGGCCATGGGGAAGTCTGGAGGTGGGGGGGGGGGGGGGGGGAGGGGGGGGAGAGAGAGAGAGTGAGAGAGAGAGAGAAAAAAATTTAAAGGATCTGTGGGATTAGCATTTATAAAAGACCCTGGACAATATACATTAGTATTTCCCCCAA
>CAUYQG010013605.1:0-19700 GCA_963574415.1 Tarsius wallacei | reverse complement strand
TTCTGTTATGTCTCTCCCTCCACCCCGAATGCTTGGGTCTCCACTGAACCCTTGAAGTTACGGGGTTTGTCCCACGTAGCACCGGAGCCCGGTGCGTTACCACTTAGCCGGTGGAAAAGGCCGGCTTCTCCATGGGGTCTGTAAAACCTAAGACCGCTGCCGGGAGTGTGTGGGTAGCTCCAACTTCCAGATGATTGTACTGGTATGAAACAGCCCAGTGTTGTTGCCCCTGGCAGGAGAGCTCACACACATGCCACTTGACACAAGCCTGCCTGGGACCAAGGACCGGGGCACCAACAGCGGTCACAAACAATGGGGAGCCCCCCCCACACACACACTCACACACTCACAAACACCCCGTGGTCCAAGAAATTTGGAGCTATTAAATGGGGTTGGTAAAAACCTTCGGTGAGGTGGAGGGAGAGACATAACAGAAATTTGAGAGAAATTGCAACATAGTACTTATGTGGGCATCTTGAACAGATCTAGTCATTTTCTTAGTTTAAGAACAAAAAAGCATGTATCCTATATAACTTGGTTTGTTCATATGTTCACAATTGATAAAACTTAAAGGCTGTAAGGAAAAAAGAACCCAGTTCAGAGAGAAAGGCATCTGCTGGTGCTTTCTACTGTTCGCCAGCGGAAAGATGGTGCTGTGACCCCTCCCCCCCGCCCTCTTTTATGTCCATTCCCACGGATGGACACATGCAAATTCAGACTGACACCCCGAGGTCGCGCCCACACTCGGGCACACTCACCCACATGTGTGTGATAGGATCGCAGGCGTGAGAAACCAATGTGGGGCTTTGTTGTTGATTGCCTTAAGGGTGTGAGCCAGGGAGCCTGTTGGAGTTGCCAGGTCTGTGTCTGGGCTGTGTGGCCCAGGAGAGGCGGCATTGACACACACGCAACTTACACATACACTTCTAGGGCTGTGTGTCACCTGTGTGTGTCAGGCCCCAAGGCCCTTGTGGGTGTGGTGGGTGCCGTGCTGAGAGTGGAGTGGGGGGTGTGGTTTGGGTCAGGTGAGTGAGCAAAGGCTACCTGGGGAGGCGCCCCCTCCCTCCCTCTTTCTTTCCCTTCCTTTCTTCCTCACAACCTACCAGACCCTCTGAGGCAGGTCCTAGTGGGGCTGGTGTCCAAGCCTCCAAGCGGAGAAGCTGGGGACCTGACCCAGAGGCAGAGTCCTGACCAGGAGGTAGAACCCAGGAAGAGAGGGCAGCAGGGCCATTTGCTTCCCGGTCCTGTCTCTCTTCTGAGCTGGGGAGTGGGAACTAGGACAGCCCCCTGGCTGGGAGGCCAGGCCAGTGTGGGGTGCCCTGGGAAACAGCAGTGCCTGCAGGGGGGCTTTCAGTGCTTCCTTCACTTTCGCAATGCCGCAGACCCCGGGGTGTTCAGGCTGTGTGTGAGAGAACATAAGAAAAAGAAGCAGGATACTGACCCCAGCCCAGACCTTGCCCCTACCACCCTGCAGAGATAGGGTGGTAATAGAGCCAACCTCGTGGAGTTGTTGTGAGGGTTGAATTGTTAATGGTATGTGTAGAGTGCTCAGCACATAGTCATTGTTATTCAAGGATTAGCTATTATTATTATTATTACCCTAGGGTCTGTTCCTGGGGAGCTTCAGAAGTGAGGCTGGTGAGCGCCCTTATCCTGCTGGAGGGAGGTCAGAGGACAGAATGATGGAAGCGGAGGCTGGTAGGGGGTGTGGTCTCGCCCCACATCTCCCTGCTGCTCCAGGGAGTGAAGAAATGGGAAGAGAGCCTGTCCCCCCTCCCCTATTCTGGGGCTTGGAGTACAGGATGGGTGGACATCGAGGCCCTGTGACCAGAGAGCAGGGCTCCATGGGTTCCTTGGCCCTGAGGCTCTCTTCTGCGCCCCAGCTTTACAGGTGGGGAGCCCAACTTCCATTTGGCTTTGTTAGGATTTGCCCGTGGCCTTTTGGCTTTCTGCATCTGGGCATTATATTTACTTAGAACCAGAGTTTCTGGGCTGTGGCAGCCGCCTCTCATGTACCCACGAGTTCGATTGTGTCTAGCATCTGGTCCTCTTCCTTCTTGCACACTTGGGGTTCATCAAGACTCTGCATCCAGTTTTCCATGTGGATGGAGCCAAGGTCCTTGCTAATCCTCCCAGGTTGAAAAAACACCCCTCCTGATACCCTCTGATTGTCCCCCACCACCACCACCAAATTGCCCTGGGGGTTACTCACAGACCCAAGGAATCAGGGCCACCCTGTCACTCACTCTCCTTTTGAGTAATGTTCCCCAATTTCCCAAAGCCAAGATCATTCTTCCCCAGGGTCAAGAACAGGTGGAAAAATGGGGAGCAACCAGGATTGGAGCCTGGGATGAGGAATGGGGTCGGGAGCACAGGGCCCTTTTACCTGAGACAGAATGGGGAGGTCCCTACTGGGCACAGAGCCTTTCCAGAAAAGGGAAGCAGTTACCAGGTCGTAAGAGGTAAGGCCAACATGTCCTCCTCCAGCCAAGCTATGCCAGCCGAGTTGTCACTGCAGTGGAACCTGTCCCCAAGGGAACAAGACAGCGTGCGAGTCCCTTTTTTCCTCAGAGGTGGCAGGAGTGACCACTGAGCCGAGAGGGGACACCGGGCTGGGATTTTTGCGGCTTGCTCACATGCGTTGCCTCTGGTAGCCCCCACCCCATCCTTGTTTGTCAGGAGCTGGCACTTCAGAGCTGCTGATGAGGGACTGCGGCAGGTATCTGGGGAACCAGTTTGCTTGTCACTGCCCTCCCTTTAGCCGGAGCAAGCTGAAGCCGAAGCTGCCGTGGGCAAGGCCTCTGCCACCCGGCCTTCCACTAATTAAACAGCATGAAGAGGCTGAATCACCAGGCCTGCATAGTTTGAAAATTGTAGCCCTGCCTGTTGTGCTGAGTCAAACTGGTTTGTCGGGATTGGACAGCTAGGGGGGAGGTAGGGGTTGGAGGGAGACTGGGTACAGCTGGGCACCTGATGGGGTGGGAGAGGCGCCCTGCACCAAGGGCTAGCCCTGAAGTGCCAGGTCTCTTATCACCTTCTGCCCCCAGCCTCCTGGCCAGAGCCACTGTGGCCGGCATCCCAGGAGAGGACTTGGGAGGCTCACATGAGGGCTAGCTGTCCATCCATCCTTCTGGCTGGCTGGCAGGGCCAGGACTGGGGTGGGGGCATGGATGAGTGCAGAGACATTCGGGCTCCCTGCCCTGGGCTTCTTCCCGCTTCTCCTTTCTCTCAGGTTTATTTAATTATAAATCCCCATGATCTGAGGGGAAAAATGAAAAACAAAATGTGTTCTCTGTTCTGAAATGTTCCCCTCCCCTCCATCCCAGACATGAGGACCAAGGGACTGTGGCAGGGGAGGAGGGGTGGCCCTGGGTGAGTTAGGCTCCCTACAACATATATCCTCTCCAGGTCCATGGCAGGTTCCCCCCAAGACCCCTTTCTCCTCAGGCCGACCACCCTTCGCGAGCAGGCTGTTGCACATGTGTACACATTCTGACCCAGAGGAAGGGGCTGGGGAAGACTGGGAACCAGATCCTTTGGCTTGGTGGCCGAAGCAGGGACTTCACCAGAGAAGGAGTGTGTCCCACTCGGGAGTGGCATGGCGTTTTCGCCCTGTCTTCACAGGCAGGGCTCCGGGGTGCTCCTTGATGCCCACACTCTGGTCTTCTGCCTCCTGCATATTCTGCTGGTCCAGCCCTGGAGCATGACTTTGCCTTCCATCTCAAAGGCCCTAGTCTGGAGTTAGGGCTAGAGACTTCTTGCTTCTGTCTTCTGTTTTGTGTTTAGGGGTGTGTGACTTGGTTTCCTGGGTCTCAGTGACCCTCTTGCTCCCAGGGTGGAGTGGTCTGAGTGACTTGGGGATTGGGGGCGCTGTGGGGCTGGCCCTTTACCAGGGCAGGTAGCAAGCTCTCAGTTGGTGCACCTCCCTCAGGCAAGGGTGTCCTCCTCAGGGTCCTCAACTTGTATGGGGAAAAGCCTTGTCCAAAGCTTCTGAAGCCAAATCCCCTCCCCAAAGGCTCAGGGGCCTTTGAGACAGTGACATTGTGCTGGCAGAGAAGCTGTTTGCTGCTTGGGCAGGGGCTATACCTGGGGAGGCCGCACCCAGCCACACCCACAATCATCTTCTTGCCCCTGCCCCACCCCCAACCTCGTGACCTGACTGACAACTCCTGCTGGAGCCAGGACAACAGGAAGAAGGCTGGGACTGGCTCCTTCCCTGAGCACCTGGCTAAGGCTGCCCCAGCATCTCTGCTTCCGTTGCAAGAGCGGCTTGTGCCACTGCCCTACCTGAGCGAGAGGCACCACAGAGTTGGGGGCAGGATGAGCAGCATTGCCCTCTCCCAAGGCTTCCTCCACCCCACCTGAAGACTTCCCATAGAGAACATGTAGAGTGTGTGTGTGAGAGAGAGATACACCTTGATGTTCCCACAATCTAGGCAGGGATACTTGCGCCTTGTCTGCATGCTCCTTTGGGGACCATGGCATGTTCTCGTGCCACTGGGCATCTGTGTGTATGCAGCTGATTGTAGTTTGTGCCGCTGTGGAAGAGCATGTCACCAAGTCTGTACAGGGAAACCGGTGTTTGTGTTTGCACTTTATCCTGAGGACTGTGTGACTTGCGGCTGGTGATAGCATGTGCGATTGGGTGTGTAAGGAGAATGCACATTGGGCAGGGTGTGCGTGCCCTCTGTGTACACACGTCTCAGGAAATCTGCACACAGGAAGGCTAGGGTATGGGTCTGCCTCAGGCAAGCCAGATCTGTGCGTAAGAAAGATTCACTGTATATGAATGTCTGAGGAAGACTAATTTTGTACCATATGCATCCGTGTGTCTGAGAAGGACAGACTGTGGCTCTGTGTGAAGCTGTGTGCTCATTTGCGGGCGGCTGTGGCTTTGTGTGTTTTTGTCCACCATATGTGTTGACTTGTCGCTCTTTAGCCCCAGTGGTGGGGAGCAAGCCCAGCCACTGAGAGCTGGATGCTGCGCGTGCATCTGTGGGTTTGTGCATGGGTGAGGGCCACACAGCTGCTGCCACGTGGCTGCTCTCCCTACCCTATGGAGACCTGAGAGAGGTGTTGCTTCACTCCTGAGCTCCAAGGCTTCAGTCCCAGAAAGACCCCAGGCCTGGGGCCCAATTCCTGGTGATTTCCGGAGGACAGTCATGATTTTCTGCCTGGCAGAGCTTTGTGTCTGGGGTGACAGCCTCCTCTCATCTGCCTCCTGCAGACACTAGGTGGGGCACAGAGGGAGTGGGGTACAGTCGGCTGCTGGAGAGGTTTGGAGATCGCTCACTCCTCTTTTGTCTCTCTCCCTTGCGCCTCCTGTCCTGTGTCCCAGCATGTATATGTACACACACATAACACATACACATATACACACATGCACACACCGCACACATGAGGAGAAAAGGTAGGATGGGTCTCTTCCTCCCAGTGCCGTGGACAAATGGGTCCTATGGCACTGTCCCCCCAACACACACACACACCCCTCGCATCCCTCCTGAGGCATCTTGTGGTCTTAGGAGGTCCTTGCCTTCTCTCCTGTGCTTGGCAAGCTGAAGGGGGTGGGCCCTCCCCTCCCCCAGAGAAGTAGGGAAACCGAGAGCACACCCGCCCCCTCCCCACCAGAGTGACCGGAGTCCTTCCTCAGGCACACATGACTCGAAATCCAAGTCCTCTCATTAATGGGAAAAATGTGCCGAGATTGAGCGATGGCCAAGGCTGAGCGATGGCCAAGGGCCGATCCCCTCCCTCCCTCTCCCGCTCCCCCGAAATTAAACAGAAATGAAGAGCTTCCCTGCCTCCCTCCCTCCCGCCACCCGCCTCTCCACCGTCCCCTCCCTACTTTCCCTCCTCCCAGAGCCAGCGGAGGGCTTGTTTTAAACTGTGGAGGAATCTGACTGGCGGGGGGAGGGGGCTGAATATTTGGGTTTAAACAGTTCCAGATGGGTTTGGCACAGGCTGAGCAGAAGGAAGTGAGGGAGGGGGAGGAGGGCGGCAGCGCGAGGGAGCGGTGGGAGCCCTTGCCTGCTCAGGCGGGCAGAGGGTGGGCAGACTAGCAGGCGGACTGGCTGGCTGGAGGGAGGGGGGTGTGCCGGGCTCGGCTGGCTCCCAGGGACAGGAATACTCAGGGCTGCCGGCTGGGGAAGAGGCCACTTGGCAACCTCCCTCTCTGTCTCTGTCTTGGGCCTCCTTGTCTCTCCATCTCGCTGTCTTTTGTAGTCCGCCGCCGGCCATCCCGGCTGTCTGATCGCAGCCAGCCGGCTCCGCTCATCCCTGGGCTCGGTGCCGCCCACCTCCGCCCTGGCCAGGCTCTGCCCCGCCCGCCTCTCTCCCTGTCGCCTGTCTCGGGGGCTGGCTTCTGAGCATCTCTGCTTCCCTTGAGTATGCCCCTGCCGATTGTCTGTCTGCCAGAGGGGCCTGTTGGACCACTGAGAAGAGACTGGGATCATTCACCCTGTGGCAGAAGGGAACTTTACCCCTGCCGTAAGGCTACTGCCAACTGACCTCTTTGCCTCACCTGCGGGGCTGGGGTCACAGCTGCCTTGTCCACCCGCTGGGGCTTGTAGCCTGTGGGGTTTGGGTCTGTGCCCACCTGGGCATCCTCCACTGCCCCACTGTTGATGCAGAAGCCTCCAGAGGTTCTGGGCCAACCCTGCTTCATTCCAGCTCAGGGGGGGGAAGAACTGTGGCTACTGTGTCTCCCAGGCTGTGGGAGAGGAATTGGCACCTCTTTCCTCTCCTGCTCCTGGGTCTGATCTTGGGGTCACACTGTCTTTCAAAGAGTTGTCCAGCTAGAGCCCAGAACTAGGGGAGCAAGGTTATGTCACAGAAATAAATGGGCTCCTCCTATGACCAAACAAGGGGAAACAGAAAAGAAATTGCAGCTCAGAGCACAGGATTTGTGCTGTGACAAAAAGCCCTGGTCCTGGATGCACAGAACAAGGACTTGGAGGTTTAAGGAAGGCTTCCTGGAGGAGGTTAGCTGGGACTTAAGAGGACATGCAGGAGTTTTCTAGGCTCTCTGTTATCCCTTCTTTACAGAGAGGCATATTGCAGTCAGAGTGCAAGGGGTTAGTTATGGAGTCAGGCCTGAATTTGAGCCACTTCCCTCCCTTCATCCCGTGGCCTAGCAGTTTTACCCTAGGCTGCATATTCACAAAAAGGACACACCAGCAGGGACCTCTTCTCTTAAAAGGTTGTAGGAAGAACTGAACTAGGAGCTGGTTCTGAACCTTGGTGATCCCCACCCCACCCTCAAAGAGCATTCCTGCCCCATCCCCCGTGGGTGGCTGGGTGGGAGCTGGCTCTGGCCTGGAACTGCTCCCCCTTCCCCTGGGCCGTGTGTGGGGCTGGGCCTTTGTGTTGGGAATGGAGTCAGAGGAGGCCAGGGCCAGGGTCTGAAGCACACAGCCCTTTGTTCCAGGATAAAGGCCCTGGCGGCCTCTTTGTGTGGAGATTAGCAGAGCCTGTAGGTGTGTGAACCAGCCTCTGCTCCCGCCTCATTAACCCAGGCCTGGGGTCAGGACACCCACCCCCAGGCTGCCTGACCTGACAGCTTTGGGGCTGTGATATCCGTGGGGATGGATACCGAGGGGGCTTTGAGGACTTGGGGGGGGGGCTGCTTGGTGGGAGTCGCTCTCCTGTGTCCTAGCCTTTCCTGAGTGACTTCTGTGTCCCCATCCTGAGATAGCCCCTAACCTTTATCTTCTGTTGTTCCCCTAGAAACCCTCATGGACACAAAATGGGTGACATCTGAGTTGGCGTGGACATCTCATCCAGAAAGTGGGGTGAGACCTTCCCATCATTCTCCCGAGTGTTGGCTGCCATTAGGCCTCCCCCGCCCCCACATATATGCCCCCTCACCTCAGCAGGGCCTGGAGAAGGGCTGTCTCTGTCCATCACCCTTGCTCCTGTGGCATCCTCATCCTCCTCTCTTGGCACCTTCTGAAGCACCTGATGGTCCTTCCCTGCAGGTGTCTCTATCTCTTACTCTTCTGCCTGCCTGTGTCCCCACCCACAATCCCTTCTTGGTCCCATTTTCCCACAGCCTGACTTCAGCCTGTTCCCACCCCTGGTTCCTCTCCTGCCTGGCAGCTCTTTGCATGTCCATCCCGAGTTCCCGGAAAGAGCACACTGGCTTGGACCTCCATTTCTTGACTGCTAAGTTCCTGAAGTCCTGACATCACTAAAATATTCTAATTAACCTCCCTAGATGGCTCTCATGCCTGCACTAAGCCCTAGAACCCTGGAGACGGATGGCACTACAGGCCCTACAGTCACCAGGCCTGACTGTGTGACCTTGGGCAACTCTCCCTTCTGGAGCCTTGGCTTCCTTGTCTCTAAAATGAGGACAACAGATGCACCTCCTCGTGGAGTTGTTGTGAGGATGCAATGTGACGGTAGTAATGACAGCCAGTATTCATGAATGCTTGTTCTTTGACAGGCATTGTTACAAGCCCATTACGTATATTAGACTGATTTAATTCCTCACAGCCTCATTTAACACTGAGCAGTCCCATTTTACAGGCAAGGAAACGGATGTATAGAGATAAACTAATGCTCATATTGTACTTACAAGCTCCCAGCCCTGTTCTGGGTGCATGATTCATTTAAAGTCTTGATTCCTTACACATACCCCCAGGTTATAAATGGGGAAACTGAGGCACGGGGAAGTCAAGTGGCTTGCCCATAGTCACAGCAAGCAGAGAGCTGGGATCGGAAGCCATATAGCCGGTGTGTTCAGCCACTGCACCATAGATGCCTCCCTGTGAAGTAAATGCGGCAGATCTGGGCGCGGGGAAACACTTGGCAAATGCTGGCTCTCATTCTCTTTTTCCTTGGTCCATGTGCAGTGGGAGGAGGTGAGTGGCTACGACGAGGCCATGAACCCCATTCGCACGTACCAGGTGTGCAATGTGCGTGAGTCAAGCCAGAACAACTGGCTCCGCACGGGGTTCATCTGGCGGCGGGATGTGCAGCGAGTCTACGTGGAGCTCAAGTTCACCGTGCGGGACTGCAACAGCATCCCCAACATCCCTGGCTCCTGCAAGGAGACCTTCAACCTCTTCTACTATGAGGCTGACAAGGATGTGGCCTCGGCCTCCACCCCCTTCTGGATGGAGAACCCCTATGTGAAAGTGGACACCATTGCGCCCGACGAGAGCTTCTCGCGGCTAGATGCTGGCCGTGTCAACACCAAGGTGCGCAGCTTCGGGCCGCTTTCCAAGGCCGGCTTCTACCTGGCCTTCCAGGACCAGGGCGCCTGCATGTCGCTCATCTCTGTGCGCGCCTTCTACAAGAAGTGTGCATCCACCACCGCAGGCTTCGCGCTCTTCCCCGAGACCCTCACTGGGGCCGAGCCCACCTCGCTGGTCATTGCCCCTGGCACCTGCATCCCTAATGCCGTGGAGGTGTCGGTGCCACTCAAGCTCTACTGCAATGGTGATGGAGAGTGGATGGTGCCTGTGGGTGCCTGCACCTGCACTACCGGCCATGAGCCAGCTGCCAAGGAGTCCCAGTGCCGCCGTGAGTGGGGGCTGGCCTGAGGGAGGGGAGGAAGGGAGGGCCTGGCCTCAGGCACCTACTGCCCCCTGTCCACTGTTCATCATCTGACTAGGGGGTCTACATCAGGTCTAGTGGAGGGAGAAAAGGGAAGTGGGGGTGTCAGAGGCCGAGAATGCGGCGCAGGGAGGGAAATGAGAGAGCCAATGAAGAGAGACGCTGGATGATAAGGGGAAAAATGAGAGCAAGAGATGTGGAGAGGCCTTGACAAGCAGGCACCTGAGAACCGGTCAGGGACTCAGGAGGCTAGCAGAGGCACCCTTTGCCTGCTTCAAGTGTACACTTCACCCTGAAAGTACTAGATGGACTCCAGAGCCAAGGGTACTGGGGCTGTGGGCACCTCTGCATGGCTCTTTTGCCTTGGGATGAGTCTGCTCCTGGAGAGGCAGTGTATATAGCACAGTGGTTAAGGGCCCCATCCCTGAAGTCTTGAGTCCTGACTCTGTCACTTAAAAACCTGTGTGACCTTGGGCCAGTTAATCAGCTCTTTGAACCGCAGTTTCCTCATGTGCAACGTGAGGACAATAATAGGGATCCCTTCACAGGGCTGTAGCGAGGCTGCAGTGAGCAATGCTGTGCCCTAGAGCAGGGCCTGGCATAGGTAAGCACAAATGCCATGTCAGTGTTGGCTATGAGTCTCAGGAACCCCAGGAAGCATGGGAGATGGGGGCTATTTTGCTCTTATGCATGAGGAGGTTGGGAGGTTGTGACTGGTGGCTTGCTGAGACCCATCAGACCTTAGGATGTACTAGGCTTCCCAATTATAAAATCTGTTCACAGAGAGGCCTCTCATTTGGGCCTCACCACACCTTGTAAGGTAGGTTCCAGTTTTCTCCCTATGTTGCCAAGAAGGAAATTGAGTCTGAGAGAGGTTCTGTGCTCTCAAGGCCTTAACTAGGAACTGTGGGAGCTGGCACTGCAGCCTAATCCAGTGCTCCCGCATGCAGGATGAGGTGCCCAGGGCCTTTCGTTCCTCTGCCCAGTTCTCTTCCCTGGGGCTTGCAGCTGACAGCTCTGAGGATTGGGAGATGGCTCTTACCACAGCCCAATTTGTGAGGGGGATTGGCGGCATGAACCCAGCTGTGGAGCCCGGTGTTGTCATGGGAAGGTGAATAGTGCCTTACCCGGCCCCCTCTCTGTTCTCTATGGGAACCTGCCCCGAGATTTCCTCTTCTTAAGTGGAGAAAGGGGGTGGGGTGATGAGCCTGACAGCCTGAAGAGGGGCTAACACTCTGCAGGTCCCTGGCAGGAAATGCATGCTGGTTCCCATAGCAACCAGGCTGGCCTGGCCTCTGCCCCCTCCCCCACTGGCTCAAAAGAGCTAGGATGGAATATCACCTTGGTGAGGGGAGATTAAACCCCAGAGAAGGGCTGGTCCCATCTCTGGGCATGCTCCGCTCTGGGTGACCCCTTCCAGACATAGCCATATGGGGGGATGATAATCCACTTGGTGTGTCCAAGACAGTCTTGGTTTATGCCTTAATACACTAACATGATTATTACTAGTGCTCCCTACTAATAATTAGTAATAATGCTCTTGAGTCTTCCAGTTTGAATAATATAGTATATGGCCACCTTGGATTGGGGACCCTACAGAGCCCAGGTTCAGGGGGCCGAGCATAGAAGGCAGAAGAGGAGATGCGGGAGAAGGGCTGCTCTGGCACTGACCTGTGGTCTTGCTCTGGGGTCAGTCCCCTTGTGGAGGCTTCAAGGCCTCTGAACTCCAGGCGACCCCAGCCTTCCAGCCTGCTTTCTTTCTTTCCTTTTCCCACCTCTCTTCATCCCCCACCCCTGCCCCAGGGCAGACAGAGCTGGGTGGGTGGGTGGGGCGAGAGCTTGGCTGTGAGACTCAGAGGCCCCACCTCCTGGCTGTTCCAGGGTGTCCTTGAGGGTCTTCAGGAATGATTTTCTTAGAGCTTCATGGAGGGGTGAGGGCATCTCAACAGAGTATAGGGTGCTGCTAGCCCGACAGTGGTCTCTTCCCCACCCCCTCCTCTTCCTCCTCCTCTCTCTCTTTTCCCTGCCTCAACAAGCCCAGGCTGTCCAGGTGATTGGGCTGACGTCTTCGTCCCTGAGGCCCCAGGGTTGAGGTGAGGGGGGCAGGGGCGGGGAGGAATCCGCTGACGTGGGGTTTCCGTGGGGCAAAAGGGCCTTTTGTAGCGGCAGCTGGATTGCCTAAGCAATCCCAGCATTGCCCCCACAGTCTAGGAGGTGGAGGGGCCAAGGCCTGGGCTGGGGAAGAGCCAGGTTCTCACGGAGCTGTGGAGGCTGGTGTCTGCAGTGAAGGAGGTGAGCACCGTCCATCCTCTTCTTCCCCACAGCCTGTCCCTCTGGGAGCTACAAGGCGAAGCAGGGAGAGGGGCCCTGTCTCCCCTGCCCCCCCAACAGCCGCACCACCTCACCAGCTGCCAGCATCTGTACCTGCCACAATAACTTCTACCGCGCAGACTCAGACTCTGCAGACAGTGCCTGTACCAGTGAGTGAATGCATGTCCACGCACCCTCTCCTCTGTGGGCCTTCCCTCTGGGGGCCCAGCCTGGGAGGCCTAAGCAGTCACTATGAACATCCCCATTTTCCAGATGGGGATTCGAGGCTTAGAGGGGTTAGATGTTGTGCTCAAGATGGCACAGCTATCGAGACTGTGGTGGCTGTGAGTGTGCCACTGCACTCCAGCCTGGGTGACAAAAGTGAGACTCCAACTCAAAAAAAAAGTGGCACAGCTAGGAGGTGACTGCCCCTGAGCCAAAGTCCAGGTCAGCCAGCTCATCCCCCCACCAACATTTAATAAACACCTACTACTAGGTCCTAGCCAGGCATTAGGAACTGGCCAGAGCTCTCTGGTCCCTTCCTCCGTATAGATCTGCCACTCTCTTGGCCCAGCTCTAACCATGGAGGGAGCCTCCCATCCCTAGCTTACTGCTGCTCCCCTGGGCTGACTAGAGCTGCTCTGTAGTACCTCTCTCCCTGCTCTGGCCTTTGGTTTGCTAGGCATTGTACAGGGTGCAAGGAGTGTGGAGGAGAATAAGATACAGTCGTTGTCCTAAAGGAGCAACAGATGTGAAAACATATAACAACAGGATCACATACTAAGTGCTGGGCTGGAAGACAGTCTAGGAATTGTGTTATAGGAGTGCAGAGGATAGGGAGAGGATGAATCAAGGCAGGCTTCCAAGAGGAGGTAACATCACAAGTTGAGTCTTGAGAGATGAATAGGAGCCTGTCCAGTGAAGAAGTGTAGGAAAGGTATTCTGTTTACTAAAGCAGAAGCAAGGCAAGGAGGCAGGAAGCAGGTTGGAGGATGCAGGAATTCTGGGCAGAAGGGTGGTCCTGGAGCCCCCAGCTTATTGCTTTCTCCCTGCATGTTCCCCACAGCCGTGCCATCTCCTCCCCGGGGTGTGATCTCCAATGTGAACGAGACCTCGCTCATCCTGGAGTGGAGTGAGCCCCGGGACCTGGGTGGTCGCGATGACCTCCTGTACAATGTCATCTGCAAGAAATGCCGGGGAGGCCCCGGGGTCGGGGGGCCCTCGGCCTGCTCACGCTGTGACGACAACGTAGAGTTTGTGCCTCGGCAGCTGGGCCTGACAGAACGTCGAGTCCACATCAGCCATCTGCTGGCTCACACACGCTACACCTTTGAGGTGCAGGCGGTCAACGGTGTCTCCGGCAAGAGCCCTCTGCCGCCCCGCTACGCAGCTGTGAATATCACCACCAACCAGGCTGGTGAGGAGGGGATACGGGAGGGTAGGGCCTGGGTCATCTTCTCCTGGATAGAGCTGAGGCTGCCCAGGACCTGCCAAGGGACCACCAGGGCGCCCGTGGGTCTTTGGGAAGAATGCCAGGGCTGAATGACCCCTGGTGAGCCCCATGTCCTCCTTCCCCAGCCCCGTCCGAAGTGCCTACACTCCATCTGCACAGCAGCTCAGGCAGCAGCCTGACCCTGTCCTGGGCCCCGCCCGAACGGCCCAACGGAGTCATCCTGGACTACGAGATGAAGTACTTTGAGAAGGTCAGAGCCTCAAGATGTAGGAAGAGGCCTTGGGCTGAGCTGGGTTGGGAAAACTGCCCTCCAGTGGTCTCAGGGGTCGTTGGGAGCAAGGCCTCGGGTACTAAGGGGCCACAGGGGCTGCCTGGCCTCAGGACCCACCTGATGATGCCTCATTGCAGAGTGAGGGCATCGCCTCCACAGTGACCAGCCAGAAGAACTCCGTGCAGCTGGACGGGCTGCGGCCCGACGCCCGCTATGTGGTGCAGGTCCGAGCCCGCACAGTTGCTGGCTATGGGCAGTACAGCCGCCCGGCCGAGTTTGAAACCACAAGCGAGAGAGGTATGTAGCTCCCCACGCCCGTCCCTGTCCTGGCCCATACCATCCCAGCCCTCCACTCACTAGCCCCTTCTCGGTCTCCAGGCTCTGGGGCCCAGCAGCTCCAGGAGCAGCTTCCCCTCATTGTGGGCTCTGCTACAGCTGGACTTGTGTTCGTGGTAGCTGTCGTGGTCATCGCCATTGTCTGCCTCAGGTATGCCCAAGCCCACTGCTGCTCCCCTGGGCTGACTAGAGCTGCCTTGTAGTACCCTGGGGCCCTCAGGCCACATAGAGGAGCCACCACCTCCCTCAGACCAGGGCCACAGCCTCACTTTGCTGGAAAAGCCGTCTCCAGTCCATGTCTATGTCCTCATCCTGCACTGTCCCTCCACACCTGTTGCATGCATCTCCTGGCAGAGTCCTCAGAGTCTGAGTTCACTGAGCCTCTTTCCCAGAGACCAGGGGGATGCTGTGACCACCAGTTGTGGGACTAAACACCAGGCCATTCCCTGTGCCCTCTCTGCCCCTTCTGTGAGCCCAAGGGTCCCCTGAGCGAAGAGAGCTGTGGCACTTGCCTCAAGCCTGCCCTCCTCCCCGCCCCCTTCCAGGAAGCAGCGGCACAGCTCTGATTCGGAGTACACGGAGAAGCTGCAGCAATACAGTGAGTTTGCCCCCTCATCCCAACCTCCCTGAGCTCCCCCAAAACCCTGCAGGGCTTGGAGACACCCTTTTCCCTGCTTGGGACTTCATGCCTTGTAGACATACCCTTTGTGCCCCCTTCTGCTTCCAATCAAGTGCCCATTTCCTGACCCCTGTGTCACTTCAGGTACCCTGAGACTACTCACTCCTGCTAGCCCCAGAGATGACCGAGATGTGACCCCTGCCCCCAAAGGCAGTTAGTCCTGTGGGAAAGACAAGATGCATACACACAGGAAACAATTAGCAAACAATTACGTGTTGAGCCGTGTGTTCCTGTGGTAAGGGCAGTCAGAGTGTAGAGAAGAAGGCTTTCTGGAGGAGGTGGACTTGAGCTGAGCCAGTCGGGATGAGCAGGGTGTCAAGAGGTGGAGGAGAGCATTCCTGGCTAGAAGAGCCTCTGGAAGGTAGTGGGTGGGGTAGGGAGAAAGCCCAACTGTGGGGGCAGTGAGAAGACTGGTTTGACAGCAGCTGGGAAGCCAGGCTTAGTAGCTGCGGCCAGTCCTTGGAGGGTCGTGAAAGGCAGGCAGAGGAGTTTGGACTTGACTGCACTATAGGTAATTGGAAAGGCTCTCAAGCTGGGGAGTAATACAATGGGAGGATTGTTTTAGGAAGACAGAAGTATGCAGGATGGCTTGGTGGGAAAAGTCCAGAGGCAGAGAGCCCAGCTGGGAGGCTATTGCAATAGTCTGAGTGTTGAAGGCCTGGACACAGTTGGGACAGTGGGAACACGGGAGGGATGAATCTGAGAGAGGTGTGGACATGGTGAGAGATGAGGGAGAAAGACAGAAGAGGAATTTAGGGGTCTAGCCTTTACGGGCTGAGCGTTAGGGCATCAACATGGAAGAATATGGATCCGGCTTAGAGAGAGTTGCGGGTGGGCTCCCATCAAGGGTGAGACCCTGAGACCGACGCTGAGGAGGTTCTCTGTCATGCCCATTCTCCCTCCAGTTGCTCCTGGAATGAAGGTTTATATCGACCCTTTTACCTACGAGGACCCGAATGAGGCTGTTCGGGAGTTTGCCAAGGAGATTGACGTGTCCTGCGTCAAGATCGAGGAAGTGATTGGAGCTGGTGGGTCCCTGGGCTCAGGGTGGGTGGGGGAGTGGATGGGGGTGTGAGAGGCTAAGGTGGGCTGGGTACAGGGGGGATCCCAGAAACAGTTGATAACCTCTACCCTCTCCCCTCTCCCCTCTCCCCTCAGGAGAGTTTGGGGAAGTATGCCGTGGTCGGTTGAAACAGCCTGGCCGCCGCGAGGTGTTTGTGGCCATCAAGACGCTGAAGGTGGGCTACACGGAGAGGCAGCGGCGGGACTTCCTGAGTGAGGCCTCCATCATGGGTCAGTTTGATCACCCCAACATAATCCGACTGGAAGGTGTGGTCACCAAAAGTCGGCCAGTCATGATCCTCACTGAGTTCATGGAGAACTGTGCCTTGGACTCCTTTCTCAGGGTAAGAGCCAGCCCCCTACCCTTCCCCCTTCCCCAGAGAGCTGGGGTCCAATCACCCCCTCCCACAAGTGAGAGCCTGTTCAGGACCACAGATATTTACTCAGGTGGCATGGTACAGGGAAATTGGCAGGCCTTCAGAGCCAGAACCATCAGAGTTCACATCCTATGTTCCTTACTGTCTGTGTGACCTCAGGCAAGTGACAACCTCTTTGTGTCTCTGCCTGAATGTAGAATGAATGGTAAGAGCTATTAACCCCCTGGGTTAATTGGGATATTGTATACAAGATACTTGCCACATGTTGGGCAGCTTACTCACTTTCAGCACACGCTAGACATGCTTGTAGGATAGACCAGGCATAGTCTGAGGACTTGGAGAGGGCAGGTAGGTAGGCAGGCCATCGGCCAGGAGGGAGGTAACAGGCCAGGAGGGAGGTGACCGGCCCAGCTGAGCCTGTCTGTTGCCTCCAGCTCAACGATGGGCAGTTCACGGTCATCCAGCTGGTGGGCATGTTGCGGGGGATTGCTGCTGGCATGAAGTACCTATCTGAGATGAACTATGTGCACCGCGACCTGGCTGCCCGCAACATCCTTGTCAACAGCAACCTGGTGTGCAAAGTCTCGGACTTTGGCCTCTCCCGCTTCCTGGAGGACGACCCCTCCGATCCTACCTACACCAGCTCCCTGGTACAGGAAGCAGCCTGGGGGAAGACCGGGGGCGGGGCCGACCAGGCAGGGGCTCGGGGCTGGGGGGCAGCCCTGAGTCACAGGGTGAAGGGCCTGTGCCCCCCCCACCAGGGCGGGAAGATCCCCATCCGCTGGACCGCCCCAGAGGCCATAGCCTATCGGAAGTTCACTTCTGCTAGTGACGTCTGGAGCTATGGAATTGTCATGTGGGAGGTCATGAGCTATGGAGAGCGACCTTACTGGGACATGAGCAACCAGGATGTGAGTGGGGGCCAAGCCAGAGCCGTTGGGTGGTCGGAGGGGTGGTGGGGAGTAGAGTGGTGGCTCATTCCGGGTTTCCCTGCCCTCGGCCCAGGTCATCAATGCTGTAGAGCAGGATTACCGGCTGCCGCCACCCATGGACTGCCCCACAGCACTGCACCAGCTCATGCTGGACTGCTGGGTGCGGGACCGGAACCTCAGGCCCAAGTTCTCCCAGATTGTCAACACCCTGGACAAGCTCATCCGCAATGCTGCCAGCCTCAAGGTTATCGCCAGTGCACAGTCTGGGTCAGTATCTCTGCCTCCGCTCCTAGCGAGCCAGCAGCTCTGTCCCTCCTCCCCCCACCCCACCCCTCACCACCCCCAGGACTCACCAGCTTCTTCTCTTCTTCTCACAGCATGTCACAGCCACTCCTGGACCGCACAGTCCCGGATTACACAACCTTCACAACAGTTGGTGACTGGCTAGATGCCATCAAAATGGGGCGGTACAAGGAGAGCTTCGTCAGTGCAGGCTTCGCGTCTTTTGACCTGGTGGCCCAGATGACCGCAGAGTGAGTGTGCTTCAGATTTGGCGGGGTGGGGCAGGGCGCTCGGTTGACCCCAGCTGGTGGGCAGGAGGGAAGGGACTGATGTGCTTGTACCATCTGCAGAGATCTGCTCCGGATCGGGGTCACCCTCGCTGGCCACCAGAAGAAGATCCTCAGCAGTATCCAGGACATGCGGCTGCAGATGAACCAGACACTGCCGGTGCAGGTCTGACACCCAGCTCCCACCAGGGGGGTGCCCCCCAAGGACTGCACAGGGATTCTGACCAGCCGGCTGGACTTTTGGACTTTTGGATGCCTGGCCTTAGGCCGTGGCCCAGAAGATGGAAGTTTGGGAAGGGCCCGAGCTGGGACTTTTCCAGGCCTGTACTCCCTCCCCAGGAAGTGTGCCCCAAACCTCTTCATATTGAAGATGGATTAGGAGAGGGGGTGATGACCCCTCCCCAGACTCCTCGGGGGCCCAGGCCTTCCTGCTCTCTTCAGTGAGGCATCCCCACAACCTCAGACTTATCTATTCTTCAGTGCTGGAGGTCCTGGCAGGGTCAAGTCGGGGGTAAAGCCTGGGTCCCACAGGGCCCAGCCCTGGCAGGGGTCTGGCCCCCCAGGTAGGCAGAGAGCAGTCCCTCCCTCAGGAACTGGAGGAGGGGACTCCAGGAATGGGAAAATGTGACAACCCCATGCTGAAGCCAGCTGGCACCTCCAGTTTGCACAGGGACTTGTTCTGGGGGCTGGGGCCCTGTCCCCACCCCCATCCTTGGTGCTGTCATAAAAGGGCAGGCAGGGGCAGGCTGAGGAGCAGCCCCCTGCCCCCCCAGAGACTGACTCTCAGAGCCAGAGATGGGATGTATGTGAGTGTGTGTGTGAATGTGTGCGTGCGTGTGCACACGTGTGCATGCACTGGCCTGCACAGAGAGCATGAGTGAGCGTGTACAAGCTTGGCCTTGTGCCCTGCAGTGGGGCCAGCTGGGCCGACAGCGGAATAAAGGCAATAAGATGATTGTCCTGCCCCTTCTTCCTCCCAAAGCAGCATCCCCTGGAGTTCACAGTCTCTGAAACCTAACCCTTCACGACTACCTGGAGTCATGGGGAGACCAGATCCAGTGCTTTCCAGGCTCAATTTCCATTTTGTGCTTCCACCTCATTGCTGTGAGCATCTAACACACTTCTTGGAAGTGTAACAACAGAACGCAATCCCCCCCAGAACTATTTCCCTCTGAGGCGCAGGCCTTCCTGGGCGGGGGCAGACACTTGAGTCTGGTTGGTGTTTCACTGAGCCCTTCACAGCCGTTGTCTCTGAGGGAGCTGACGGTAGAGGGGGTTGGTCAGTTCTCAGGGTCACGTGGGCAAGGACAAAGGTGGGCAGAGCCACTGGTGTTCCCAGGGGGAGGCCCAGAGGTCCTGCTCCTCTGCATGGAGGGCTTACTGGGCCCAGGCACCGGGCTAAATACCCCATTTATACATGGATTTTATTTAATCTCACAACAACCCAGCCAGGGAAGGAAGTATTTTTTATCTCCTTTTTACCGAGGAGGAAAAGGAGAGGTTAAGTAACTTGCCCAAAGCCGCTGAGCCAGTGAGTGAGGCCCGAGGCTGGGATTCCCACCCGGAGACTGCTTGCGCACTTGAAAGGTTCCGAGGATAAATAACAAGAACCGGGGAGAGGGTTAGGAAAACAGCTTCTGGAAATGTCAAAGGAGAAAGCGTGGGGGGTGGGGAGGGGCCCTCCGAGGCCCCTTTGCCTCAGAAGCAGGCGGGGGAGGAGGCCTGCAGTCCTTTTCCCAATGTCGGGAGGCGCCCTCGGGAGCCTTGCAGCCTCGAAAAGCTTCCCGAGGTACCGGCGTACCCCAAGTGAGAGGTCGCCAGGCAGGACCGGGTAGGCACGGAGGCGTGGACAGACACGCGCCGCGCAGATGGGGGGCTCACACGTCGCGGCCCCGCACATCTCTGGAGGCTTCCGGGCAGCGCGAGTTCCCCGGGGGAACCGAGCCGCGAGGCCAGGCTTGGCGGAGCTGCAGGCCCGGAGCTCGCGGCCGCTGTTCAGGTGCTGGGTCGAGGCCGTGCGACCGGGCGAGGGCGGAGATGGCCCGCGAAGGTCCCGGGCGGCCGCGGCGGCCAGAGGAGCCCGGGGGCGGCCCCCTGCGCGGCGAGCGGCGGCGGCTCGGGCCCTCCAGGCCGCGCCCTCGCCGCGCGCC
>CAUYQG010013602.1:0-13142 GCA_963574415.1 Tarsius wallacei | reverse complement strand
GTGTACCCCTTGAGTCCAAGATACAGTAATAGCAATGAGGGAACAGAGAAAATTAGAATGGAATAAGAAGGACAAAAATTTAAAACATCAAAATAAATTTAGAAAAAAACACAGAACAACAAGAGCAGAAACTAAAGCAACAAACAGTTAAATACACACACACACACACACACACACACACACACACACACACACATCAAAGCAAACTGGAATAACAGCAAAGCAAATGGAAAAAAAGACAACAACAAAAACAAAAAGAGGAAAATCAAACACATACATACACACAAACACACACACACACACACACACACACCTTCAACCCAAAATGAAAGGAGAAGAAAAAGATTAAAAAAAGAAAAGAAAAGGAATTCAAATTGAACCCATATGTATTCACGCACATTGAACTAAAAATAGAGAACAGAAAAGCAAAAACAAAAAATATTTTTAAAAAATTAAAAAACACACAAAGAAACAAAAAACTTGCCCTCTTGTGGTGGGTTCTTTAGTTGTCCCTCTCAGCTGTCTCTCTGTTGTCTCTTCCAGAGCTTCTACCTCATTCACAATCTCCCCAGTGTCTGGTCCATAGAAGGAGAATGGGGTGGTGGGTTGGGTGGTGCTTCAGTCCTCCCCTTTCAGTCTTGTATGATCAAGGTCATACACTCCAGTGGGGAGATGTGGGCTTATCTCTTCCCCAGGGACTGGTGGGGTGTGCCCTAACCAGGCTTATCCAGGAGTGAAGTCCTCCTATTGAGGTTGATGACCAGGCTCCACCTGGATGTGTTGCTTTCAGTCATGTCCCAGCTGTGTGGGTCTGATGTTCAGAGGATTGTTGGGGAGTAGGGGGTTTGGGTCAGCTCCGTACTCACCACTGATGTCTTTGGAGGTCTTACTAGTTTGTTTCTGGCCATATTCTTTGTCTCAAGGCTGAATCAGGGTAGGGGGTGGGGTGCCTGAGACTCAGCACTCATCCTGTCCCTCAAGAGTTTGTGCTTTCAGGATATTCCCTCTGGGTCACAATCAAACCCTGAGTAGTTAATCCACTAATCACAGACATTGAGTCAGATCCATCACTGTGTGGTGAGCAAGTCAGAGCACTTCTCTGCCCACTTTTCAAGATGGTAGTTGTGTACATCTCGTTGTCCTCAGTGGGGCTCAGCATCTGGCTCCTGCACTGTGCTCCCTCTTCAGCCCTTGCTGTCAGTGTCCAGTCAAGCACTGCAATGGTGAGGCAGAGCCTGGAGCTGGCAGTCTCACCTGGCAGATTCTTCCTAAGATGAGCTTTGTTGATTTTTTAAAATGGTCCTTGACTTCTGCACACTAGGAAGCACTAGGGATCAAGCAGAGCATCTATAGCACCAGCTGCTTCACCAGGAGAGCCCTGTCTACTTGCTCCTGAGTCTTCACTCAGTCAGCCATTCACATACCCTCTTACTCACTGACATGTATGCAAAATTTTCCATATACTCACTCACTTACGCTGGGACTCAGTTCAACTGGCTCTGCTGCCATCTTCTCAAGCCTACAATGGAATCTTATTCAACCTGGAAATGAAAGAAATCTTGCTGTATGCAGCACCATGGATAGACCCGAAATACATTGTGCTAATTAAAAAAAAAAGCCATAGAAGAATGCATACTGAATGACTTGAAATATATAAGCTATATAAAATAGTCAAATTCATAGATGCAGAGAATAGAGGAGTAGTTACCAGGGTTTGGTGAAGGAGGAAATGGAAAATTCAATGGGTATAAATTTTCAGTTATATAAGATGACCCACTGTATGACATTGTACTTATAGTTATCACACTTAAAATTTTAAGAGTGTAGATATTATATTAAGTGTTTTCACCACAATTACTGTACAGAAAAAAATAAATTTGATAGTTGATATTGCATCAATTATCTTTATCTTTAAAAATGTTTCTGTTAGATTCTGCTTTCAGTCATTTCATTCTAAGATTAATATAAGTCACTCATAATTTCTTATGTAACAATGTCTGTCTTTAAAAAGCAACCACTAATTTATTAAAAATTACTGTGAGGATATAATAGTTATACTTTATAATATATAATATTTTCCAAATGTTACTTTGTATTTTGCTTAAAATGCTTTTATATGTGTTATCTTTTCTTCATATTTAACTGAACTATATACTCCATGTGTATGCATATATATGTGTGTGAATATATGAATGTGAGTGCAAATATTTATACACACATATGTGTATATATCAATATATACTTTTCTTACACTGGATTTCCTCTTTAATAATTTACCTTAAATATTTTTTACAACTCCAATATTTAATGTATCTGTCCTATTCTAGATCATGCTAAAAACAGCATGTCTTAATTTTTTGCAAAATGTTCTCCTAGTTCCTATTTGTTTTTATCGTGGAGTACTTTTTATTTAACTTTATTAACTCACCTGTAAACTGATCATTACTATTCAGCTACTAATTAAAATTAATTAAAATTTTTATAATATTGCATTATTATAAATGATTACTTGTATAACATGTTCACTTGCATTTGTATTGATATGCATTTCAGAAAATTCAGAGAGTTATATATATTTGTACTGGTATGTTTACAAATGTTTTTTATGTATTATTTAAGTGTTATTTTTCCTGATAATTGTATCTGGTATTTTGATGTCTTTTGTAAAGTATTTTTTAAATATGAGTAGTCTTTATTAATCTATTATCATTTATAAACAATTTTATTTTTTGGTTGATTTTAATATTTTGTCATTTATTTAATTTTTTTAGTTGTAATTTTAAATATATATTCATGCTGATTTTGCTTTGTGCAATTTTCTCAGTAAAGAAAAAATTAAAGAAAATTTCTCATTTAAAGAAAATTACAGATAATAAATATTTGAATATTTATTTTATATTATCTTTTTTGTAGTCTTTACTTCTGAAGTACCTACTTAATGTGTACTTGAAGTGCTCTTTACTGAATTCAGTTGAGTTTATCTCAGCTATGATATACTTTTTTATTCCAAGAACTGATTTTTATTTTATTTATGTTTACTTGTACTCTATGCATACTTTTATTTCGTTTTTTAAAATAATCTCTTGTTATGGATATAATTGTTTTCTTAAACATTGATAAATATACTTGAAATACCTTTCGCATTGCTATATAATTGTAATTTTCTCAGGGATGAATTTTTCAAATTATTGGCTTTCCCCTGGGTTTTAAAATATTAGCCTACAGGTTGGGCTTGGTGGCTCAGTCTCTAATCCCAGTACTTTGGGAGGCCGAGGCGAGTGGATTGCCTGAACCCACGGGTTCGAGACCGTCCCAGGCAACTTGGCAAAACCTCATCTCTACAATTAAAAAAAAAATTAGCTGGAGTGGTGGCGTGCACCTGTAGTTCTGACTACTTGGAAGGCTGAGGTAGAAGAATAGCAGGAGCCCAGCAGTTGATGTTGCAGTGGTCATGAGCATACTACTGCATTCCAGCCTGGGCAACAGAGTGAGACTCCAACTCAAAAAAAAAAAAAAAAAAAAATTAGCCTACAAATGTATCATTTCTGTTAGCTTCTTTGCTTCATTTCTTTCCATGCCTATTCCTGTTTTTGGTGACTTGATTGTCAACTTTCTCTTCCTTCCTGCCTCCCTGTAAAGACCAATGAAGAAGAACACTGGTATATTGGTAACTTAATTATATTCTCATGCAGGGATATTGTACATTTATTCCTCAATCATGGCTCTATTTTTCCATCTAATGGGACTGTCTATGATCTATCTGTCTGCCAAAAAAACAGCTACTCAACAAAAGTCCTGAATAGGGTTCACATATTGTAAAGCCTCTGCCGTGCACTGAACCTGGGTCAAATTCTTTGCCAGACTCAAGTGTGTCAAACTTCTTTCCATTCCCTCACTGAAGTTACACTTGAAGATGCCATTTTCTGTTTCATATTCTGTTTATATCTCCACTATCCATTTAATCTGTTTAGTGTATTTAAGGTTCACAGAAACTGTTTGTTTGTTTGTTTGTTTGTTTCTTCCCTGCTATTTTTTATATGTTTAACTCAAGTTATTTACTCTATTTTCAGCAGAATCACAAAGGTGTGTGGTGGGAGTTGGTGATTAGGTATATATTTTTTTAACATGATTTTCTCTTTTGAACTAAGGGGAAGGAATATAAATATTACTCTAAAGAGGAGAATCACCTTTTTAGTGTTTTTTTCCATAACTTTGCATCAGTGTCAATGCCATCACAGAATATTATAAAGACTCTTTATGACAATCCAAAAAACATGATGCTGTCACATAAACCCCTTTTCCCAGAATGTAAAAATTCCCTATTTATGCTAACCATAGGCCTCCTAATTTGTGACATCAGACTTCATAGGAAAAAATATTTTCTAACATACCTGTCTTCACTAAAAAAGAGGATATTAAAATTAAATTTTTTAAATTAATTTTCTCAAAATTTCAGAACGTATGCAAAAATTTGAGAACTGGTGGCAACTAGATATAGTATGCCATCTGACAGTATAGTTCTATAATTTCTAATAGGAGCTTTTCTAATAAGATCAAATGCATTTTGCAATGAATATATCTGTTTCTGCTTTGAAATGCATTTCTTTAAAACAATAAGCATGCCTTTTAGATCACCGTATACATTCTTGCATATGTCTTATATGACTATGTTAATTACCACTCTTTAATATTTTGGTTAAATTAGTGCTTAATATGTGATTATATACACATATATATGTATGTGTGTATATATGGATATATGAGAAAACCTTCCTCCTACAAGAATTCTGCACCTAGTGTACTCCTTTTAATATAGGTTTAAAAATATAATCATGTCCTCTAACCAGAAGAAGTATTTGATATAGTAGTCTGATTGCACGTACACTCTTTTGGAGAACTGTCAACCTCAGAATAAGAAAGAAGAACCTTGACAGAAAAAAATGGAGTGCTTCAAGGCAAAGAGAATATCTAAATAGCATCTACAAGAAAATCTTTTGTGATGCTGCTACCTAGAGGTTGAAATTTTAATCAAAGCTAAATATTAATTTTCTTTCTTACCTCTACCACTGGAACTTAGATTTAGTTTTATTTTTAAAAGTAATGTCGTATTCAAAGCCTTATTAATTTTTTTTTCATTTTTAACCTTTCTTGTCAACAATTGTGATTTTCAAGCTGTAGCTTTTCTACTTGTCAGTACTCTGAACAAAGACGATGAAAATTTGAGAGTACAGTAAATGAAAAAAATCACTTCAAAAATAAAACCTTTTAAACAGAGTGATGGGCTGAGAATATGACATGACCTGACCCATGAGGAGAAGGCAAGGAATTTCTGCAGTCAGAACCCTTGCAGATCTTTGCTTTATGTTTATTCTTTATATAAAAATTATAATTATAAATACAAAAATTTTGAAAGTAAAAAATTATTAAAAATTAAAAAATAAAAATATAGGGGAATTTAAAAGCAATTAAAACTCTCTATGGTTTAAAACAAGGATCGACTAAAATAATTTCTTTTTAATCACTAGTGTATTTTTTTACATATCCAGAATTTAATGCATTAAACTTATAATTTGTTCAGCTTACATTTTTGAATATACAATATCCCACACATAATACCAACCTCTTAAAAATAAACAACTTATTTATTTGCATTAAAGTATTAATACCACAAGTTTGATTAAATTAATGCAGTTGAAGATTTACCTTATTATTGAGAGGCCCAGTACACAGTCAAATCTTCAAATAGTTGTTATATTGCCCTTACTGTCATATTCCACACCCAAATGTATCACAAAGACATTTACTTAAAATTGTCATGTACATCTTAGACTACCTCCTTCCCTCTCTCCCCTACCTCCTATGGCTAATCAGTTACTAAATTGTATATTCTGTTCTTTAAACATGTTTAAATGTATCCCTCATCTCCATCTTCAACCTGTAACGATCTCCTAAATGGGGTAAATTTTAAATTTTTTTCTTCTTCTGACTCATTGGCATCATCAGTCACAAGCAACTTTTAAACATTTAAAAATCTAATATTATTTTAATTGGGGCCCTTAAAGTGGTCTCTATTTTATTCAGAATTAATTAACCTTCATAGTTATGATTTTACCCCAATATCCTCTTCATTCCTTATTCTAGATTTATATAACAAACATGTTTTTAGTGCTTAGTTTAAAACCTTTACAAAAGCCTACCCTATAAGTAGGTATTATTATTATTTCCATTTAATATCTGAGAAAGCTGAGGCACAGAGGAGTAAAATAACTTAGTCTTAGGCACATGGTTATTAAGTGATGGAGTCCGCATTTCAATTCAGGTTTGCAGGTTTCAGAATCTTTGCATTTCATCATCCTTCCTTTTGCTTCTTTGTTCTTTCTGTTTCACGAAGAAATTAACCACAATAGAAAATCATAACTCAGGCTTTTTTTTTCCCCAAGATGATTCTTTTTTTTTTTTTGCCTTGTTGGTTTCAAATATTCAGTACGGTCTGTATAAAACATCGTGTGTGTATGTGTATTTCTCTGTATATATTTTTCCCATGTTATAAAACAAACAGAAACAAGCATTTTCTGAGACTTTAAATTTCAAATGTATATCTGGTTTCTTTCTCACAACAAAAAATATATATCAAGTGTATATATCTTTATTTTAAAAATAGATAAAAGAATTGAATAATTATGCTATCACATCTTCATTTCATGGACATCAATGTAGTTCTAGTCATGCATTTCTTATACATGAGTCTCAACTAGAAATGCAGACATATTCATGGAAATTTAAAGAGAGTTTAACAAAGAGTTGAATTCACAAAATGTGGGTCAGGCAAAGGAAACCACATGTAAGTTTCAAAATAGGTCCCTTCTAAATTAAAGATTAAAATGCTTAGGTCTGTTTGAAATTGATTATTTAAGTAGAGTGGAATGTTTGCAATAGTTCCTGTGAATAGTGGTAAGCTTCATGGTTGTCAAAAGTTAATTCATACTAAGACCAGATGGACAACTAAAATATATGCAGATAGTTACTACTTGCTTTACAAGTTTAGCATTTTAAAAAATTGTGTGCTATTTGCTTTTCTACTCAAGAAATATAAGATTACAGATCTACACTTTTGTTATTTTCCACCTGCCTATCAGAGAATATGAATATCCAGTGGTATTGACATATGTATGCCAATCACTAAACAAACTGCAATGTGACAAAATCAGTTCTGTTGATCAGACACACAGTCAAATTTTTGGCACAAATATAACTATTCCTTCAACATATATGCATCTTTTAAACAACACATGATAGAATGAATAACAGCAAAACCACCTCCCAATGCAAGATATTTATATCAGCCTATTATTATGGGTGTCACTTTGGCTCAGCTACAGATGATTAGAGTAACCAAAGAAGGAGATATAAGCGATATTTGTTCAATTAAAGCACACAAAATAAAAATACAAGGATCTCAAGATAGCAATTATAAGTTTTGAGATTTCTTTTCTTTTTTCCTCAAGTAGTGTGAAATTCAAATATTTGTTGCTAGCACACCCAGTCATTGCTGTGTTCTTGTTATTGGTACTGAAATTCTACATGGTCTTATAACACCTGCAGTCTTCCTTTGGATGGGATTATTAAAAATGACTATGTATGCCAATGGAGAAAAATAGAAAATGTTGCTGTGGAGAGTTTATGAGTTTATCATGATATATAAGATACCATAAGTTTGATATTACCAATGCAGGCTATCAGAATATTTCTATTCATATATCTAGCATTATGTGAATCTAGATATTTCAACTACTATTTTCACATTCAGACCACGCATGCTGAATAAGATGATGTAAGCACAGATGAGTTGGCAAAAATGAAGGGATCCTCAGAAAATAAATGTAATGAAATTGCTAATCCTGAGAGGTAAGAAAGCACTCAAGGTGATTTGCTCCTGGGTAGGTTCCAAATCCTGGTGAGTTCAGTTTCTGTTTCAACTGCTACCTGGTGTACAGGGAGAAAAATGTCGAAATTTTACCCTGACTTGCAGTCTAATAGGAGCCTTTATAAAACTGTTTCTACTCTTCATAAAAGGGTGAGGTAGAAATAAACTTACCCCCAAGAAGGTAAAATTAACCAAATTGCTTGACTTGAATTTGACTCTGTGGGAAGGGAAAAATATTATCCCTTGAGAAATTACAAGCACAAACTAGACTGCCTGCAGTTTTAAAGCTCAAATTCACCCAATTTGGTCTGAGAAAATTTTGCAAGATTATAATAAATGTGTTTCTGTGTTGGGGGAGCCCATTGAACCACAGCATAAGCTATTACAAATGAAAATTATTGTCAAACTAGACCTTTTTCCTCAAAATACAAAAGGCTAGAAGCTCAGTCAAGAATGATCGAATTCAAAGAAAACATACCACCATGAATAGCATAAAGCAGAACCAATAATAAAATGAGACTAACAAAGGTTCACATAATGAAATTATCCAACACTGACTATAAAGTAACTATGTTAAATATATTTTGAGTGAAAGGCAGAAATTAAAATATGTGTAAAAAACAGGAGATGTAAAATCAAGCACGTTGATCCAAAAGGTAATTAAAGAGATTATCCAGAAATTTAAAACATAATAATTGACAAAAATGTTTAAAGACATTTAAACACTGGAAATAAGCTTTAATGAATTGGAAATGTATAAATAGATTACTCTGAGTACAGGAGAGGAACAGGCCGAAATGGGGAAGGCCAGATACCTGAGGACTGTAAGGCTGGAGAAAGTGCATCGCATGCATGGTGGGGAGTAGTCACTGAGGAGAGGTGAGAAAAAAAGGAAGCAAGGGTTAAAGATGGGGAGAGTGTGGCAGTTTCGATATGCATCCAACTAGAAGTGAGGAAGAAAATGAGGAGAGATGGTAGCTCAACGTTTGCCTATGAAAAATATATAGTCAATAATTCCAATTCAAAAAAGATAAATTTAAAAATATGGAGACATACCTTTCTGAAGGCATAGAATATTAAATACAAACATAAGACCTTAAAAAGACAGAGTTCTATTTAAAATATTTTTAAGAATGAAACAAAACAAAATATGTGAATAAACAGTTGACTAGCATTTACTTCACATCTCATCAACATAAAAAAATACAGGGATAAGATAGAAGAGGAGAAAATGAAAAACACCCCAAAGTAATACAATAAAGTGTAAAAATGAGAAAAATAAAAAAGTAGATTGCTTATGTAAGATGATGAAAATAAATGCAAATATGTCAATAATCATATTTAATGTGAGTTAAACTCTAATCAAAACACAGTGATTGTCAGATTATTTAAAGAAAATACATCAAAAATAAAGTTTTTGTTTTGTTTTGTTTTAGTAAGGAAGCAGGACTTATTGAGAGGACAGAAAAGTTCCCATAGTGGGAGGGGACCCGAAGGAGTTGCCCCAGTTAAAATTGTTTAATCCATACTCATAGTGTTTTAAAAAGAAAATAAAGTATGATATACAAGGCAGTACTAATTACAGGAAAGCTGTCATACTTATATCAATATCAGAAAATATTTCTTGAAAAAACAATTATCACAGATAAAAAAGAATAACTTATAAAAGTGGCTTCAATTCAATAGATAAATATAAAAATGATAATCATTTAGAACTGAATAGCATTTCTTGACTTTTTTATTTCCTCATTTTGCATATATAAATATATACACACATATACAATACATATGTGTATAAATATAATGAAAATTCAGCAAATGCCAAGGAGAAATAAACTATTTTGATAATATAATATGATTTTCAGTAACATTAAAGGAGAAATTGGAAATATTTTTATCAGGTAATATCCACCTTTCATATTAGTTTTGAAAATAAGTTAGTCAATACATTCAGTAGTTTGTAATATTTAGGTTGGTTATTTTAAAAGAAAGCTATAATGACCTCGAGGTACATGAAAGTTTTGGGGTCATATTTTATAAAAGTTTTATATTTTATCTTTGGGAGAAATGACTATATCTTGCAGATCATCAAAGAGGTGAGTGGCGAGTGCAGAAAATGTGATTGTTAGCTGTAAAGAAAAGTGGTTCAGAAAACACGTTAGGAGGCTGGATGTGTTTTCTGCCATCAGCAAAATACTTGAATGGCTTATTCATTGATTCTCTACTTCATCTCAAAAATCCCAATCTACATCACTTGAGAAATCATTGAAACAAAGAAAACTTTTACTTGAGAGGTCTACAGTCTCTACTGATGGCTGACAAACACAATATTAGGGCTGTCCAAAGTATTTTGGTGTTGACTTTAATAACAGTAATGTGGTTTAAGTGATAGAAAAATTTTTTTCTTTTCACATTGGGTACTGAATCCTATAAAAATATTTATGTCATCCAAAGCATAGATCCTGTGTGAACTGAGACTTCATCGGTGAACATGTGTGAAAAGGGTCATGTGTAAGTTCCATGCCTTTGATAAGAGATACCAGTTACTTACGGTCCCAAATAATGTGTTTTTCTTTTTAATTGTAAATACATATATGTTGTCTTTGTATATATGAACCATGTGTGCCTCATAATCAAAAACTGAGGTTTTTGTTTAGATACTTTATATATATATGTGTGTATATATATATATATATACACACACACAAGGCAATTTATATATTTTATATATATATATATATTTAATTCCCTAGCTTCCTTCAATCTTAATTTTTTAATTTGTTTTAAGTCAAATTTTTGGCACAAATATGACTATTCCTTCAGCGTATATGCACCTTTTAAACAACACAAAATAGAATGAATAACAGCAAAACTAACTCCCAATGCAAGAATAAGAACATGGCCAAACCCTTATATATGGTTATGGCTCATCCCTTAACCCCTCTACCATATCATTGAGGACAAGTTAATGTGAATTTATATAATTCCTTTAATTTTCTTTAGTTTGATCAAATATGTATATATAATCAACACATTTAGTTTTGCTGCTTTTATTATTTATAAGTTACAAACACTACTGTGCTGTGTACAGTCTTCTTGTACTTACTTTTAATGCACTATGTTTCTAGGAATTATCCCATATTGTCACTTTCAGCTATAGTTCATTAATTCCTTGGTATTTAATATTCTATATTGCTATTATATGTGTAACAAATACTTCCTCTCAATATTTGGTTAATATTTTCATAACTGTATGGTGCTGTTTAATGAACAATTAAATGTGGTACTAATACAATTACATTTATCAATCTTTCTTTTATTGGTGGTTTTTTGTATCATGTTTAAAAAATTCTTACACAAGAAAATATAAATATTTTAGATACTTTTGTTCTACAAATTTTTAAGCTTTTCTTTTCATATTTTAAGATTTTATATTTAATTTTTTTATTTATTCATGTAATTATCAGATTTCTGACAGGTGCATGGTGCAAGTATCATCTTTTAACTTCATGGAAACCATATTTTGAATTTCATGCATTGAATGAATAATTTCCTCAGATATCCAAGAAGTCTTCAACATCACTTCATTCATATATCAAGTATCTATATAAATGTGAGTCTGTTTCTAGACTTTCTAAGTTGTGATCTTGGCTGGTTTTTCTATAATTATGCAAAAAGTACTCTAATGAAAGTAGCTTTTAATATACCATCAAATCAGATAAGGTATGTCCCTTAACAATTTTTCTTCTTCAGAAAACATGTAATTCCTCCAAGGCATTTCTCCTCAAACTTGGTGGACTTTTAAAATTTTTTTTAATATCAATATTTCTTATTTTGATATTGTGGGGTACATTTAAGGGTTAGGTATACAAATATGCTTCGATCAGGCACCCTTATTGATAAGGGGTGCTTCCCCATCCCCAGACAGATATTACTACCATTAACCCCACCTCTCTTCGCTTCTCCCCCCATAGTTTCCCACCACTTTCAGTCTTTTTCTTATAGTATTACAATGGATGTCCAAGGTCCACTATATGAGTGAGAACATGTGATACTCAGATCTTTGTTTCATTATAGACTCTAGTTCCATCCAGGTTGCTGCAAAATTCATGATTTTGTTCTTTTTTTATGGCTGTGTAGTATTCCATCGTGTATATGTACCACATTTTAAAAAATCCAGTCCTCTTTTGATGGACAGCATGGTTGATTCCAGGTTATTGCTATTGTGAATAATGCTGCGATAAACATACATGTGCAGGTATCATTTTTATAGAGTGATTTTAGTTCTTCAGGGTATATTCCCAGTAGGGGGGTTGTGGGGTCATATGGGAGGTCAATATTTAGAGCTTTTAGGAATCGCCACACTGTTTTCCACAGAAGTTGCACTAGTTTGCACTCCCACAAGCAGTGTAGAAGTGTTCCCTTTTCACCACACCCTCTCCATCAACTGTTATTTTTTGAGTTATTGATAATTGCCATTCTGACTGGAGTTAGGTAGTATCTCAGTATGGTTTTGATTTGCATCTCCTTGATGATTAGTGAGGCTGAACATTTCTTCATGTGTCTGTTGGCTGCTCGGATGTCTTCCTTTGAGAAGTGTCTGTTCATATCTTTTGCCCACTTTATAATGGGGTTGTTTGTTTTTTTCTTTTCAGCACATTTGAGTTCCTTGTAGATCCTTGATGTTAAGCCTTCGTCGGACCTGGAGTTGGCAAATACTTTTTCCCAGTCTGTGGGCTGTCTCCCTGCTCTCTTGATGGTTTTTTTGGCTTTGTAGAAGCTTGTCAGTTTAATGAGGTCCCACTTGTCTATCTTATCTCTTATGGCCTGTGGGTTTGGGGTTTTGTTCAGGAATTGGATGCCAGTTTCAACTTCCATAAGGGTATGTCCTGCATTTTCTAAGGTTCTTATGGTTTGAGGTTTTCCATTTAGGTCTCTAATCCATTTAGAGTTAATTTCTGTGTATGGGGTTAGATTGCGTCTTCTGCATGTGGTCAGCCAGGTCCGACGAAGGCTTAACATCAAGGATCTACAAGGAACTCAAATGTGCTGAAAAGAAAAAAACAAACAACCCCATTATAAACTGGGCAAAAGATATCAACAGACACTTCTCAAAGGAAGACATCCGAGCAGCCAACAGACACATGAAGAAATGTTCAGCCTCACTAATCATCAAGGAGATGCAAATCAGAACCACACTGAGATATCACCTAACTCC
>CAUYQG010013600.1:0-25572 GCA_963574415.1 Tarsius wallacei | reverse complement strand
AAAGAATGTCGGTGCTGTGAGCAGCCAACCCAGGGGTCCACGGGGAGGGGGGCTGCTATGCTATACTGCCCGTGCTGTCTATGCCAAATAGTCCCCCATCCGGGACAGACCCCAGAGAGGCTCCAACCCAGCAAGGGTCTCTTCTGGTAGCTGCACTCCCCTCCTTTCCTCCCTCACTTAAAATACTTCGATAGGGGAGGGATGGACAGGCTCACACGTGAGGGCAGCAGAAGTGGTACAAATGGTGCCTGCAAGGCCAGGGAAGAAGGACTGGCCAAGGGGAGGCGGGGGGGGTGAGGACAGGGGAGGTCTGTGCATGAGTCAACCTGGAGGTCAGTGATGGCCTTCAAGAGAAAGTTAACGGCACCGTCTGTAGCAATAAGCATATGCTAGATTCTGCTGCAGTAACAAGCATCCCCAGAATCTCCATGTTTCCAACACCAAGTTTGTTTCTGGCTCACGTTCTGTGTAAGTGGTTGGCAGTTACGATTCTCCCCATCATATCTTCTTCCTTCCGGGTTCCAGGTCCTCCTGTGACTGAGGGAAGGTGGATGTGGCAGAATTGTGCTGTGCTCTTCATGTTGGTGAGGGGATGCAATATGGCCCAGGTTTGCTCCAGGTGAGCCGCATGCCCAAGCCTGCTGTGAGCACCATGGGAATGTGTGTGTTAATGCAGCAGCCCACCTTGCTAACCACCTGTGCTCACTCGTCTTGCTTCTCAGAACACACGGGAAATGAACCCAAAGTCTCATTCAACTCCCGTATGAGATTCTAGGTCAAAGTCCAGATTCCGATCCTGGCCTCAACGTCGGATCTGAACACAGCTCCTCTCAACCCAGAGACTGTGGCCTGAGAGAAAAAACCAGCTTCTGCTCATCACACAAGATGCCACAGTGGGACAGGAGCAGGATGGGTGGAAGGATATCCCTTGACAAAGGCGGGGTGGGGGGCACCCCGCAGTCGCTCACCGACGGCAGCTGACAAGGTGTTTCTGAACCAGACTCCCATGATGACCACCTATACCAGTTCTCCTGGGACTGAGGGTTTTGCTAGGATGTGAGTCTCAGTGCTAAAATAAGGAAAATCAACTGGGCACTCACACCTGTAATCCCGGTACTTTGGGAGGCCGAGGTGGGAGATTGCTTGAACCCAGGATTTCAAGAGCAGCTTGGGTAACATAGCAAGACCTCATCTCCACAAAAAAATTTTTTTTTAATTTAAAAAATTAACTGGGCATGGTGGCACACCTGTAGTCCCAGCTACTCAGAAGGCTGAGACAGAAGTATTGCCTGAGCCCAGGAGGTCAAGGCTGTGGTGAGCCATAATCATGCCACTGCACTCCAGCCAGGGCAGCAGAGTGAGATTCTGACTCAAAAAAAGGAAAGCTCCAGGCAAATCCCAATGAGTTGGTGAAGGTGTCTGAGTCTACTCTGTGGAGGGTAGAATCCAGATTCTTCTCCATGAGGTAGTCCCAAGCCACTGCTCCCTCGGCCATCAGCTCCACCCTCTGGAAGGCGCTACCTTGTCCCTCCCGCTCTGAGCCACATCTGAAGAAGACAATGAAAAATAGGTCCTCCTTGGGGGCCTGCCTGAGTCCCCTTATGCCCCCTGTCCACAGAAGCCTGGAGGCTCAGATGTGGTTTCATGTCATGGTCACTGCTACGCAGAGCTGGTTGTGCAGACCCCTCGACTCCTGGCTGGCCTCAACTCTCGGCTGACCTTGACTCCCAGCCGGCCTCTACTACTGACTGGCCTCCTGTCTGCTTTGGGGGGGCTTCCTGTGCCAACGGCCAATGCCACAGCATGTCGGGAGCCATGCCTCACTCTCTAGGTCTAATGACAGCTACCTGGAATGTCGGGGGCCACCTCAGGGGAGCAAAGCACCCAATCTCCCTTCCTACAGAATTCCACCTGACTGCAAAGATGTTCCGGGCTGCCGCCTTCATCTACCCAGCACTGGAAACAAAAGGCCTGAGGTCACTCTCCACCTCTTCACCAGCCCTGCCTGCGCCTGACTGGCCATTGTTGAGCGGAGGTTTCTCCCTTCCGGTTTCGCTGGTGAGAGATAAGGGAGTGCTGCATCTCTCAAGGCAGTTTCCATCTGAGCCCATGCTCTCCCTAGCATCTTATCACGATCTCCAATAGCAACCAAGATGCGCCAGCTAGTGCTTTGTTTCCAGCCCCCTTGCCCAAGTCCGCTGCCTCCTGTGTTTTCTGCCTTCCTAGATATCGCAGATGACAGTTTGGCCAAACGCTTCCCTGCTGTGTCAAAGTGTGGCTCCAATTGCAGTTTCCCCATGGCCCCCCATCCCACTCCAACCAACGCCACAGATCACAGGCTTTGTGTGTGGCAGCACCTGAATTCTAGGTGCCAGTTTCTCTATGCTTCAACAGATGCCAGGGTAGGTCGTGGTCCCAGCAATCTCAAAGTCTTAGTGATTTTCTTTTTCTTTCTTTCTTTCTTTTTTTTGAGTCAGGGTCTCACTCTGTCCCCAAGGCTAGAGTGCAATGGCATCGTGAACATAGCTCACTGCAGCCTTGAACTCCCGGGCTCAGATGATCCTCCCACCTCAGCATCCAGAGACTTCCAGTACAAGCCACCACACTCAGTTAATTTTTCTATTTTGTAGAGACGAGGTCTCACTATGTTGCCTAAACTGGTCTTGAACTCCTGGGCTCAAGCAATTCACCTGCTTCGGCCTCCCAAAGTGCTGGGGTTACAGATGTGAGCCACCGCACCCAGCTTCGGTGGCTTTCAAGAGACATTTTTTCCTCACCCAGGCTACACATAAGCCACAGGTCAGCCATGCACTGGCTGTCCACCCACACCCAGGCTGGAGGAACAGCCCCTGGCAGGACGATTCCATTCTCACAGCGGAGAAAGCCCGGCTCTTAAGATTTCTTCTTCTTCCTAAATTCCATTAGCCACAGCAAGTCATGTGGCAAACCTGGTGTCATCAAGGGAGGCAAAAATAAGCCCCTGTGACACTGGGGGCAGGCAAGCAGGACGTGGGGGATGGACAAACTGACTCCATGGGCAGACCCAGGGATTGCCCTGTTTTGCAGACTTGCAAATAGCCACTGGCCCACAGTCAAGAAAAGGACTGCTGGCAAGTGGGAAACCACAGGGCCCGGAGACGCCATTAAACGTAGTTATGTCCCTTTTACAGTCCCTGTTTCAACAGAGCCTGACCTGTCATTCCAAACAACAAATCATCAAAATGCCTGAGGCAAAAGCTAGTAGAACTGCAAGGGGGGTAGGAAGAACTGGAGGCTTCAACAGGCCTCGTTTAGGAACTGATAGATGAAGCAGTCAGAAAATTAATGACACGGTGAACACTGTCAACCAATTCTGTCAGCTGATGGTTTTAGAATACTGCCCCAATGACATGGAACACTCATCAGGACAGACCCTGTGCTGGGCCACAGAACATATTGCCACAAAGATAAAGGAAATTAAATCATGTAAAGTATGTTCTTAAGCCACCGTGGGAATCAAACTAGAAATCAAAAACAGAGAAGACAGCTGTAAATTTCCCAAATATTTAGAGATTAAGCAACACGCTTCTCAATAACACATGGGTCAAAGGAGAAATCTCAAGATAAATTTTTAAATATTTTGAAATAAATGAAAACACGACTTATCGAAGTGTGTGGGTTGCAGCCAAAGTAGTGCTTGAGGGACATGCATAGCATAAATGGGCGTGTTAGAAAAGAAGAAAAATCTAAAATAAATAGTCTAAGCTTCTATCTCAGAAAACTCAAAATAGCATAAGACTATGGCAAGCAGGAGAAAAGAAATAATAAAAATCAGAGCAGAAATCAGTGAAATTGAAAATAAGAAAGCAATAGAAAAAGCCAACAAAATATCAATGAAATGGATAAGCCTCCAGTCAGGCTAGAAAAAATAAGAAAGAAGACAGTGTCAGAAATGGAAGCAGGGTCATCACTACAGATTCCATGGACATTAAAAGACTAATAAAGGAATACTATATCAATACTAATATCTATATCAACAAACTTGAAAACTTAGGATGAAATAGGCCAATTCTTTAAAAGTCACAAACTACCAAAGCTCACACAAGGAGAAATGGATAACCCAAATGGGTTTTTATCTATTAAGGAAGATGAAATGATAATTAATAACCTTCAAAAACAGAAAGCACCAGGCCCAGATGGCTTCATTGGTGAATACTACCAACTATTTAAGGAATAAATGCCAATACCCTACAATCTCTCACGAAAAATAGCAGCAGAGGGAATACTTCCTAACCCATTCTATGAGGACAGCCTCACCTTAATACCAAAACAGTTCAAGACAGTCCAAGAATACTACCAGCCAATAACTCTCATGAATCTAGACACAAAAAGCATCAACAAAATATTATTAAATCCAATCCAACAATGTATAACCACAATTACATACCACAACCAAGTGGGATTTACTCCCAGTGTGATTTCCACATTACAAAAGCCATCTATGATATAGGAATGAATGAATGAATGAATTGATGGATGAATGAATGAACCTATCTCCTGGAACAAAAAAGCAAGCATAGTTAGTTTGGAAAATACAATGTTGGTATATGAAAATCAAGTCCTTACCTATATACCAGCAATAAACAACTAAGAGTTGAAATTTTAAAAACTGTTAGTTACAATAGAACCCCCCAAAATGAAATCCCTAGGTATACCTAACAAAGCATGTACAGACTCAGTTTGCTGAGAACTAAACAAGTCTGATGAAAGATATCAAAAAACATGGGACATGGAGACATATTCCATGTTCAGATAGGAAGACAGCACCATTCTGTCAGTTCTTCCAAACATGATCTATAGATTCAAAGCAATCCCAATCAAAATCCCAGCAACCTGTTTGGTGGATATTGACAAACTGAGTTCTCAAGTTTATACAGAAAGTCAAAAGACCGGGAAGACTCAACGCAATAGTGAAGGATACGTTTGAAGGACTTGCATTACCCCGTCTCAGGCTTTGCTACAAGATTACAGCATCAAAGCAGTATACTATTGGTGAAAGAACAGATCAATAGGTCAATGGCACAGAATAGAGACCCAACAGTAAGACACACAAATGTTGTCTGCTGCGTTTTCATAAAGGAGAAAGGATAATCCAATGGAGAAAGATCGTCTTTTCAACAAATAGTGCTGGGACACTTGGCCATCCAATGCAAAACTAATCGGAGACACAGACTGAGGACACTTTCCACAAAAATTACCTTAAAATGGATTATAGACCTAATGTAAACTATAAAAATTCTAGAAGGAAACATGGGGTCAGGTGCAGTGGCTCACTCCTGTAATTCCAGCACTTTGGGAGGCCGAAGAGGGAGGGTTGCTTGAGCCCAGGAGTTAGAGATCAACCTGGGCAACATAGCAAGACCTCACCTCTACAAAAAATTTTTAAAAATCAGCCAGGCATGGTGGTACATGCCTGTAGTCTCAGCTACTCGGGAAGCTGAGGTCAGAGGAGTGCCTGAGCCCAGAAGGTTGAGACCGCGGTGAGCTGTGATCCTGCCACTGCACTCCAGCCTGAGCAACAGAGTGAAACTCTGACTAAAAAAAGAAAGAGAGGGAGAAAGAGAGAAAGGAAGGAAGGAAGGAGAAAGAAAGAGAGAGAGAGAGAGAAAGAAACATGAAAACATGGGTCCTGCATGACCTGAGGTCTTAGGATGAGGTTTTGGTTACAACACCAAAAGGACAATCTCTGGGGAAAAAAAAAAAGTTGAGTTTAACTTTTTGAAATTAAAAACTTCTGCCCTACAAAAAAAAAAAAACCATAAAAATAATAAAAAGACAAGCCACAGGCTGGGAGAAAATCTGCAAAATGCATATCAGATAAAAGACTTGTATCCAAAATATACAAAGAAGTTTCAAACTCAACAATTAGAGGCTGGGCTCGGTGGCTCAGTCTGTAACCCCAGCACTTTGGGAGGCTGAGGCGAGTGGATTGCCTGAGCCTGCAGGTTCAAGACCAGCCCAGGCAACTTGGCGAGACCTTGTCTCTACAATAAGTAAAAAATTAGCCAGGTGTGATAGTGCACGCCTGTAGTTCCAACTACTTGGAAGGCTGAGGCGGAAGGATCGCCGGAGTCCGGCAGGTCAACTCTGGGGTGGCCGTGGGTGTGCCACTGCACTCCAGCCTGGCCACGGAGTGAGACTTCACCTCAAAAACAAAACAAAACAAAAAATTAGAAAACAATTCAATTTTAAAATGAGAGAAAGTTCTGCACAAACACCTCACTGAAAAAAGGATAAACAAATGGCAAATAAATGTGTAAAATGATGCTCAGGACCATTGTTCATTAAGGAAATGCAAATTAAAACAACGAGATGCCACTGTCTGCCTATCAGAATAGCTAAGAACCAGATCATGACAATACGGATGGCTGGTGGCTGTCCAGCCACAGGGACTCCATCCTCTGCTCGTGGGAACAGAAACCATACAGCCACTTTGGAAGACAACCTAGCAGTTCCCTCACAAAGCTAAACACAGTCTTGCCATATGATCCAGCAGTCAAATTACTAGGTATTTACACAACTAATTTGAAAACTTATGTCCACACAAAAGCCTGCGTGCAAATGTTTATAGCAGCTTTATTCATAATTACCAAAAACGGGAAGCAACCAAGATGTCCTTCCATAGATGAACGGATAAACAAATGCTGGTACATCCATCCTGACAATGGAACATTATTCACTAATAAGAATAAATGAACTACCAAGCCAAAAAAATGCATGAAACTTACAATGAGTATTACTCAATGAGAGAAGACAGTCTGAAAAGATTACATGCTATGAATCCAACTCACGACATAGAGATGGTAAAAAGATCCATGGTGGCAGGGGGACAGAGGGGCCAGAAGGTGCAGGCAAGAGGGAGGAGGCTGAGTTGGGGAGGGGATTTTTAGGGCAGTGACACTACTCTGAATGATACTGCAATGGTGGGTATGCAACATTATGCACTTGTCCAAACCCATGGAGATTTACGACAAAAAAGTGAGCCTTCATGGAGGCAAATGTGAAAAGTCAGTTCAGAGGTTGGGGATCCCAGGACGGAATGCAGAGTGTGTGTGACAAGAACATCTCACTGTGTTAGGAAGGCAGGGGCAGTCTCACTGCAAGCGGTGTGGAAGGTGCTGACCTAAGTGACTTTGGGAACGATGAAGTCTGTAAAACCAGAAGCTAAAAGAACTGCATGTAAACTCTGTGCTCTGGTGGATAAATCTCTCCCTCACGGAGAACAGATGAATAGCCTGGCACCGTTGTAGCAACCAGGTGGATGGGCGGTGGGGTGGGGCTGGGTGCCTCCCTGCTGGGGTGGGTACAGATGAGGAGAGGCAGGGACTGGAACCCCTCTCGTGGTCATGGGTGGGAGATGGAGCCATGGTGGCTACTCGTCTTAGCTTACTCCAGATGCAGGCAGCAAGACAGTCGCTGTATGTGTCAACTCAATTGGCCACTGGCACCGAATTAAATGTTCTTTTTGGGTAGCTCCACAGAGCCAATAAAGCAGACGCCCTCCCCAGGGTGGGCGGCACCACCAAGTCCTCCACGGCCCAAATACAACAAAAGGCAGAGGAGGGGAAGTCTGCCCCAACTCTTTCACCCAGCTGCTGAACTGGGCACCTCAGCCCACCTTCTCAGGCCTCAGACTGGGACTGACACACAACCAGCCCCGGTTCTCAGCCCTCAGACTGGGACTGACACCATCATCCCCTCTCCTCAGTCCTCAGGCTGGGACTGACACTGTCAGCCCTGGTTCTCAGGCCTCAGGTTGGGACTGACACCATCAGACCCAGATCTCTGGCCCTCAGATGTGACCGGATAACACCTGCCTCCCTGGGGCCTGAACTCACAGAGGGCCCGGGACTCATGATGGCTGATTCTTCACATTGACTCCCCTGTGTGAGTCTCTGCGTATGCGTGTCCTGCTGGCTTTGCTTCTCTGGAGACCCCTGGCCAAGGCAGATGGCCACATGCAGGAGCATGTGCAGATGAGTGTGCTAGTACATGCAGACATGCTGGTCACGTGTCTCCTGCCCAGCCCTAGATCAGCCAAAGGCCTGGAGGAAACCACACCTGGCATCAAGCACCCCCATGCACAGACTTTTGTGTCCAACAGGTCCCCCCAGTGGAGGGTGCCAAGCCTCCTGGTGACATGGCTGGTCTAGGGCTGGGCAGGAGACATGTGGCCAGCCCAAGGCTTCTTGCAGTGCTGACCGTGAGGAAGAGCTCAAAAAATGGGACAGAGACGTGCCAAGGTGACACAGAGGCCAGAGCTAGAGCAACTTGAGCAGCGAAATAAAGTAGCATCAGTTCGTGACCCAAAATATGACATGAACGTCCATGAATCAGCACTGATGGCAATCACTGACCGGATCAATAACTAAGTGGGAGACAAATTTCCCATGCAATAGAACACCAGATGTTTATATAGGTGTCGCTGGCATGGTGGCTCACACCTGTAATTCTAGTACTTTGGGAGGCCAAGGTGGGAGGATGACTTGAGGCCAGGAGTTTGAGACCAGCCTGGGTAGCATGGCAAGACTCCAACTCTTCAAAAAAGTAATTTAAACATTAGCTGGGTGTGGCAGTGCACACTGAGGCTGGAGGATCATTTGAGCCCAGGAGTTCGAGGCCACAGTGAGCTACTCCAGCCTGGGCCACAGCACAAGACCCTGTCTCTTAAAGTATTTTGTGTTAATTATGTAGATGTCCATGCTCAAGGAAGAGGACCAGAACCCTTCACTGTTTAGGCATGGGCTGTGCGTGGTGACTCCTTCCAAAGAACTCCGTGGGGAAGGGGGTGAGGCATGACTTTACAGAGGAGAAACCTACATCAGCCCATAGTCAAAGCCAATGCCAACAGCAACATCGTGTTTGTAGGGTACCTCCTTGACTGGAGAGGACGACGATGACGTTTTACCTCTGTGGTCTTCCTCCCAACCCAGAAGCCCAGTCTAATCATGAGAAAAATGGCAGACACATCCAAATGGAAGGACAGTCTGCAAAATCCCTGACCAGGATGCCTTAAAACTGTCCAAGTCCTTACGAGAGAGGTCTGAGAAACTGACTACATCCAGAAAATCCTAAAGAGACAGAATAATTAAATGTCACGTGGTGTCCTAGGTTGCTCCTGCAACAGGGAAAAGACACTAGGAAAAACCAAGGGAACCAGAACAATGTGTGGACTTCAGTTCATGCTAACGTATTGATACTGGTTCAGGAACTGTCTCGAATGTGCCCTGCTAACATGAAGTGTAGTGACAGAGGGACTGAGCCCGGGGACTTGGGGAAGCTCTGTGCCATCGCACTATTTCTCTGTCAATCTAAAACAGTTCTCAAAAATAAAGCCTACTTAAAAAAAAAAAGCCGCATTTTATTGCAGGAAATTACACCTCAATAAAGTTGGTTTTTCATGTTAAAAAAAAAAAAATAGTTCTCTGGAGCTTCGGTTTCCTGAAATAGAATGATAATAAAGAAGAAAAAAGCATCTACTAGGACGGGTGGTGACTCTGAATTGAATCAACAGGGAGGAGCCGGCAGACTGAGCAGAGAGCTTTGGGGTGAGAGACTTGGGACCAGCCCTGAGGCCTGTGCTCTTTAACCCCCAAGGCCCCAGTGCTTGTCCCCGGGGTTGGGGGGAGTCCCCTTGTAATCACAGAACAGGACACAGTCCAGAGCTGGGACAGCCCAGCCCCTGGAGCTGCATAGGATCCATGTGGGGTGTCACAAAGGCATTTTGTTTACTGGAGGAAGACAGAAGCTCCCCGGCACCAGACATGGCTCCCAGCACTTGGCCATGGTCACAGGCTGTGTCAGGATGGCCACCATTCCTGTGTCCACCAGGTTTCTAGGAACATGGCCCAGGGCCCAGCAGAAACCAAAGTCGTGTCCCAGAGGAGCACCAACCCCAGCCCACGCCTCCTGCCTCCAAAACACACTCTGCGTTAAGTGTAATGGGTTTTAGGGAATTTATTTTGCCAATTTTAGAACCTACCATAAAGAAGAAATATGAGAGCATTTTATGAGGTGTACTGTATATCTTTAATACTCGTATTTTTTTCTCGAAATGCTGAGAATATCAATTACGTTTATAGCTTTGTGAGGAAATGCTGCAAGTCCTCGGCTGGCAAACTGAGTCTGAGCAGAAAATAAACAGCAGTGGGCACGGGCTGCAGTGCCCGGGGGCTCTGAGGGTCCGTGGTGGTAGAGGACCCAGCCAGCTTCAGACAAACCCGGGTCTGCCATTCAGGGAAGTGGGTGTGTGTGCACATGTGCATGTGTCTATGTGCATGCATGAGTGTGTGCATGTGTCTGTGTGCAGGTGAGTATGTGTGTGCCGGTGTGCATGCATGAGTATGCACGTGTGTGCTGCATGTGCGCCTGTGTGTGCATGAGTGTGTGTGCATGTTTCTGTGTGCATGAGTGTGTGTATGTGACTGTGTGTGAGTATATGTGCAAATGCCCATGTATGCCTGTGTACCTGAATGTATTGTAGTGTATGTGTGAGTGTGTACATGTGTGCACATGTGTGTGAATGCATTTGTACACATGTGCATGTGTCTGTATATGTGTGCGCATGTGTGTGAATGCATTTGTACAAATGTACATGTGTCTGTGTATATGTGTGCACATGTGTGTGATGCATGAGTGCATGTGTATGTGAGTATCCATGAGTGTGTATGTGTTCATGTACCTATGCGCGTGTGTGAGTGCAGGTAGGCACATGTGTGTCTGTGGCTGCCTGTGGGTATGCTTGTGGGCACATGTGCATGCATGCTGGTCTGCTCCAGCTTTGTTGTTTCCTTACAGAGGGTGACCCCAGGACAGGAAAGGGTGAAAGGGACCCTTAGAACAGAGGGCAGCTGCAGCCCCCATGCAGGACACGGGAGGCTCTTCCTGAGAGCTGGCCCCACCCACATGCCCAGGACCAGGGCCTCAGCATCACCGAAGAACAAAGTCGAGGAGTCTAAGAAGCAGAACCTGCAGCTCTGGGGCTCACTCTTACCCGACAGATGTTCCACCCTACAGACATCTTTATCCTCCGGGGGCCTCCACCCCACAGATGCCCCCATCCTAGAGACACCCTATTCTACATAGAGACATCCCACCCTACAGGCGCCACAACCTACAAACACCCCATCCTACAGATGCCCTCATCCTAGAGACACTCCATCCTACAGACACCACATCCTACAGATGCCCCATTCTACAGTCAGACTGCCCACCCTATAAATGCCCCCATCCTACAGACACCCCCATTCTACAGACGCCCTAGTCCTACAGACACTTTATTCTATAGACAATTTATCCTGCAGACTCCCTACTCTATAGATACCCCAATCTTACAGATGCCAGATTCCACAGACACCCCATACAACAGATGTCCCATCCTACAGAAACTTCATTCTACAGACGCCCTCATTCTACAGATACCTCATCCTACAGACATTTCATCCAGTAGATGCCCCCATCCTGCAGACACCCCCATCCCACAGATGCCCCACCCTGCAGACACCTCCATCTTACAGATGTCTCCATCCTACAAATGTGTTTTTGGCACCAAGTCCCTAAGAGCAATGACCTTTCCGGACCATGCACACTGATGGGCTGGGAAGCCTGCACACCCCCACTGCTAGGACATGACCACACACATGTATACACACATACACACACGTGCTTATACTCACAGGCACACACTCTCCCACTGACTTGTCCAGACCCTCCAACATGCAGCCACTGGCCTTGGTGGTTCCTACCCTTGTGACTATCACACTCCTAGGACAAACCTTTGCCCTGCCGGTCTCCACCCAGAGAGGCCGGGGGCAGGCCCTTCCCAGCGACTGTGGCTGTGCCCCCAGGGGTGACCTGCGCAGCACCCCCCCACCCCCACCCTTACACTACTTAAAGTTATTTATGGCTCTGGAGGTCCTGTTTGTTAAAACTGCTCAAGATTCCTCCCCTCCGCCACTTACCCAGCTATTATCAGCCATCGCAAAAGTGCCGAAGAGAGAGTCATAAACTCGTGATTTATGACGCAGCTGAACATGGGATGAACAGGACAAAATTAGATCCTCTACCTGTGCGATCATTTAAGAGCTCAGTCAACGCACAGGCTGCGATGAATAGTGGCTTGGGGCGCGTGTTAAGTGTCCTGCGCCGGATCCAACCTGGACCAGTCAGACACAGTACTCCCGCCAGGGACCATGATCAGCCCTCCTCCCCCGGATGGCTTGGTGTGGGACTAGCTCAGGACCGAACCTTGGGCCCTGTCCTGGCCCAGGACCCCTCCAGCTTGCTGTGTGCCCTTAGGAATGTCCCTCTCCTCTCTGGGTCTCTGCCCCTGTCTGGGCCTCAGTTTTCCTCTCTGAGTCAAAGAGGGGAGTCGACAGGGGGTCCCAGGGACTGTGCCAGTCAAGAGTAAGCTGGAGGCACCTGCTCCCCACCCACCCCCAGGCATTCTCGTCCTGGTCCCACGCCTTGGCCTGGCCTACCTCGTGGCCAGCGTCTTCAGGGTCACCCACCATAAGCCATGCCCAGCATGTTCTGGACCTGGCACCAGCCTGGCTTGTCCACGGCCCTCTCTGCTGCTGGGTGGGCCCCACATCCTGGGCCAAAGGAGGAGGACAAACTGTGTCCCCGTCCCCATCTCACCCAGCCTTTTACAGGGGACTATCCTCTCCCTTCTGTCCTCCCCACCCTGTCAAGGAAGACCCAGGCCTCCCTCTGTTGTAGCCACCTCTTGAATGGCTGCATTTTGCAGATGGGACAAACTTGCCTCAACTGAGTCCTCTTAGGAAAGGGATGGACCAAAGAAGTCCGGAGATCAGATCCTACCTAGGCCCCGGGCTGGAGACCCCCAGAGGCGAGAGAAGACCAACAGGAGCCTGGTGGGCACTGGGTCAGATCAGGGCTGCAGGTCCTTGAGAAATCTGTTCAACCAGCAGCCATGACCCTGGGATGTGCCCACTGCCAGGGGCTATGAGAAGAGGGAGGGGGCCAGAGGATCCCTAGAGTATGTGATACTTTGGAGGAGCCCAAGGAAATCTCTTGCACGAGAAAGGTGGAAGGGCTTTGGGCCCTGGGACAGGAGGGGAGGACCCCCCCCCCAGAAGCCATGGAGTAGGCACCCCAGATCCCAAAAGTCCCGCCTCCTGGTTCCCGACCTCCCATCTGCACTGTCACTCAGGGCCCACATTTGCCTGTCAGACCCAGGGAGGGTTCCAGTCCAGGGGCTTGGGGGAAACCAAGATCTTCCTTGCACCCTGAGCCGGCAGGCCCTGGGGCCTGTGTTCTGTTTTGTGTGGTTTCTGCTGCTTTAAAAAAGAAAAATGCCAGGCGGTACAATTGCCCATAAAGCTTTATGTGGGCTTAGAAATGAGCAGAGTGCTTTCTGAGGAAAAAAGAATTCTATCTTTCAACTGTTACAGACCGTGCCTGAGCTTCCAAAAAGCCCCATCACCCCCGGCATCATCCATAGGGTGCTGCAAATTCATGTCCTGGGCCACAGAGACCACAGCCAGCAGGGAGAGCTGGCCCAAGCCCAGGCCCTGCTGGGTGCCACCCTCTCCAGAAAGCCCCCTCGGTCTGCACTGCCCTGGATGGGCTCATTTTCTTGGGCTTGGAACCTCTCCCCAGCACCCAGGTTAGCTCACCCCTGAACGGACATCCTCACACAAGCCTGGGGAGGCCCAGGAACAAGAGGAGGTGGTAGGGCAGGGCAGACAAGGGAGTGACCCACAGACACCGGTGGCCACCTCTCCCAGCCTATGATGCTAGACTCCTGCCTCGGCACCCCAGCCCGGGCCCTGTCAGAGCTCACCCTTGTCTCCCATGCCAGGCTGTTCGTTAGAGGGGCTCTGGCCACGGCCCACCCTGCCATTCCCATACCTTGGGACCGAGGAGGAAGACAGGTGGCTCTGCCTGGGGACTTCCCCATCCTACTAGCAGCCAGTGCCCGCCAGACCCACAACAAGATGCCTATATTGAGGGAAACCAGAACAAAGGGGCCCTGGGAGGACCCAGAGGAAGGGACACAGGAGATAGAGAAACGAGGCCTGCAGCAGCAGCAACAACCCCCAGAGAAAGTAGTGACATCTAGAATGGAGTACCGGAGGAGGCCCGTACCCTGCCCTGGTGTGAGCATCTGAGATCAGGACAAGCTGGAACCTTCTGAGAGGGTTTGGTGGGGCCCCCAAGCCCCCCAGGAAGCATGCAGTTGGTGTAAGGACTTGGCAACTTATGGAATCATGAATTACATGTATTTCTTGGGTAGCTTCTCTCTCTCACTTCAAGTTAGGGACAACAAGGCTCAGATGAGCCCCACCCACAGGTACACCTGTCCTGAGGGTCTCAGTGTCCGGCGCAGGGGAGGCAGGGCCAGCCATGGCAGTGGCGCTTCGTGACCTGCCAGGCAGGGCTGAGGCAGGCCAGGGCTGGCGCGTCCACCTTGGGGTCTGGAGGACGGGTCTTCCCTGTTCTCCACTCGAAGTACAGGTTGGCGCTCTCCTTGCTTTGTCCCATCTGTCCCTTGGGCGAAATTGAGCAAACCCATAAAAGCCAAATGGCTCTGATTGCAGAGGACGGTCCATGGCCCAGCCTCGCGTTGGGACTCCCGAGGCCGAGTTGATAAAAATGTAACGAGTTCCGACCCGGGAGCGGTGTGATGGGGGCACAGCATGGCCATGTAACTGTGCTCACGATTAATTAGCTTCTCGTGCCGTTCATTAGGTGCTGTGATTTACGAGGCCAGGCGCTGCGCACTCGTAATCGCCAAGGGAAGACAGGATGGAAGCCCCACAAAGGTGTCCCTGGCACGAGCGGTGCACCCCGCGTGCCCAGCCCCCTGAGATGGCAACTGGCGCAGGCCTGTTTCCTGTGTGGGCCCCTGCCAGGGTCTCACGGTGGAGCAGCTGCGGTTGCTGTAGGATTGTTCTCTTTGTGATTGGAAATAATTGTATTTGTGGTTTGTTCAGAAATCCTGCAACATATTGATTTTTCAATTACGCCGGGAAGAAAATGAGAATGAGATGGAGGGAGTGAGCTTGCTTCCCGAGCAGCTCTGAGCCAAGCTATGGTGGCACTAGAACAGGTGACCCCAGATGGCCCAGAGAGGACCCGGCCTCAGCAGGGAGCCCTGGCAGGCCCGTGACCTTAGGCCAGTCACCATCTCAGGACTTCAGAGTGACCAGTGACCTCACACTTATGTACTTTGTCCAGTTAGGAGAAACTGAGGCCCAGGGTGGGGAAGGGCCCTGCCCACGGGCAGGCGGCAAGGGCGGTCCATGCTCTGCCCTGGGGTGAACATCTGAGATCAAGACAAGCTGGAACCTTCTGAGAGAGTCTGGTGGGGCCCTCAAGCCCCCCAGGAAGTGTGCAGCTGGTATAAGGACTTGGCAACTTATAGAATCATGAATTATATTTATTTCTTGTGTAACTTCTTTCTCTCAGTAGATAATCTGCTACTTGCCGTTTATCTGTGTATCAGTAGCTGATTGCTTTTCATTACTGAGTGGTACCATTGCATGGACATACCACCTTTTATTTACCCACTCAGCTGAAGGGGGACATTTGGGTTGTGTCCAGTTTGAGGTTGTTACAAAGGAAGCTGCCATGAACACTCATGAGAGCTCTACATGGAAACATGTCTTCATTTCTCCTAGAGTGGAATGACTGAATGGCATGGCAGGTGTATGCCTATGATTTAAGGAACTGCCAACAAGTTTTCCAAAGTGGTTGGTCCCTTTTCCATTCCTACCAGCCGGGCGGGAGAGTTCCAATTCCTCTGTCTCCTCACAGATACGCGGTGTGGTCGGTCTTTGCAACACCAGCCCTTTTACGAAGTGTGCAGTCTTCTCCATTATGGTTTTAATCTCCATTTCCTAATGACTGACTACATTGAGCAGCTTCTCCTGTGTTTATGTGCAATCTGTACATCATTACTGGTTAAGTGGTATTATTTTCTTCTTTGTATTTAATTCATCAGTTAAGCCACCTGGGCTTGGAGTTTTCTTTATTAAAAGGTTTTTAGCTACAGATTCAATTTATTTCACAGGCATAAGGATATTTGGTTATGTCATTTTGCACATGCTTTGGTAATTTGTGTCTTTCGGGAAATTCATCCATTCAGAGTAGTTGAGTTTTTTGGCATAAAGTTGTAGGTAATGTTGCTTCCTTACCATCCTCTCAACAGCCATAGAATTCTTTTGATGTGAACCTCAATCTTGATAATGGTAACTTTTGTCTTCTCTCTCCTTTTACTGATCAGCCTAGCTATATGTTTGTTAATTTTACTGTTCATCTCAAAAACTCTGCTTTGGGTTTCATTGATTTTTATCTATTGCTTTTTTGTTCACCATGTCATTGATTTTCTACTTTGATCTTTAGTATTTGTTTTTTTCTTCTTACTTTTGATTTCGTCTGCTCTTCTTTTTATGGTTCTTTAAGGTAAAAGCTGAGGTTATCGATCTGAGACAGTCTTCTTTTCTAGTATAGGCGCTTAATGTTATGAATTTCCCCCTAAATAGTGCTTTAGCTAAATCCCACAAGTCTTGACATACTATGTTTTCCTTTTTATTCGGTTCAAAATACTTTCTATTTCCCTTTTGATTTCTTCTTTGACTCATAGGTCATCAAGAAGTACGGTAATTCATTTCCAAATTTGGGGGGATTTTGAGAAATATCTCATTTTTCAATTTTAATTCAATTCCATTGTGATCAAATAATGCTTATTATGACTTGGATTCTTTTATGTTTTTTGGACTTGTTTTATGACCCAGAATATTGTCTATCTTAGTCAATGTTCCAAGTGTAGTTGAAGAGAATGGGTAATCTGCTGTTGGGCAAAGTTTTGACACATGCCAGTCAAATCTGCTCCTCAAGCCTTATATACCTTACTGATATTCTGTCTTCTTGTTCTAACACATACTGAAAATCAGGTATTCACATTCCTGGCTATAATTGTGGGATGTCTAATTCTCCTTGTAGTTCTATCAGTTTTTGTTTCGCTGATGTCGAAGCTGTGTTATTAGGTGCATAAACATTTAATATTGTTGTGTTCTCTTGATGAGCTGACTTCATTATCATTATGAAGCTATTCTTTATCCCTGGTAATATTCTGCACTATGAAATCTACTTTGTCAGATGTCCAGGTAGCCACTCCAGAGTTTTATAAAAATTAGTGCTAGCATGGTATATATTTTGCTGTTCCTTTACTTTTAGATTATTTGTATCTTAATGTTTAGTAAGCCTGTGCCTCTAGGCTGTGAAATTCACCAGTTCTTCTCAGATCCCCCTTCTTGGGTGGGACAGGACAGTTGGAGGGGACTGGAGTTGGGTATTTCCCTTCTCCCAGGAAAATTAGGTGCTGATAAAACCACAGAAGTGTAGGCTCTAGTAAGAAGGACAGACGTTCTGGCATATTTCAAAATGGTTCCTTTTTCCCTCCCCCTGCTGGAAGTACAAGGGGATTTGTGTGAACCTGCTCAGGTTTTGGGAGGAAAACTTCATGAAAGCTGGGGAGGGGGGTCAATGACCAGGCCACCCTGGAGTTTTAAGCTCTCAGACTTGTTCACACTGAGCCTCAGGCAATTTTTCCATTACAGCTTAGGTCTTCTCATCCCAGAACTGGTTCCTGCGGAGATTTCTGCTCCGGTTAGTTGTGATTTTCTGTGTTTGTCTGTCTGTCTCTCCAATGTGGGGGACAGCGGTTTGCCCTGTGACTTCACTTCTCTTGAGATTCTAAGAGGAGTTGTTTGATCTCTTTTCTGTTTGTTCAACTTTCTACTTGTGATTAGGATAGAGTGGTGACTTCCAATCTCTTGACATTCCAGGCAAGAAACCAAGAATTCTGAGACTGCTTGTTTAACATGTGTTTGCTAGAGGCAGCATATAGTTGGGTCTTGCTTTTTTACCCTGTTTGTTAACCTGCCTCTTAATGTATTATTGGTAAACTTAAGTCTACTATCTTGCTATTTACTTTCTATTTGCCCCATCTGTTTTTCCCTTTTGCTGTTTTTTCACCCTCTTTAAGATTGATGAAAAACTTTTTTACAATTCTATGTTATCTATTTTGTCGATTTATTAGCTATAACACTGTTTTATAATTTATCGGTTGCTTTGTGGCTCATAGTAAATATATCTAACTTATCACAGGATATCTTCAAGTGTTATTATACAACTTCACATATAATGTAAGAACATTGTAACAGTATATTTTCATTTCTCTCCTCTAAAACTTTGTGGTGTGGTTTTTTGACATGAATTTTACTCTTATATATGTCTTAAATCCCACACTACTTTATTGTTCATGTTTAGACTATCAATTATCTTTTAAAGAAATTTAAATAATAAAAATAAATCTTATGCATTTTCTATAAGAAAAAGTACAAGTCCCAGTACTTTCCATTCTTTTAGGTAGACCTATATTTCTACCTGGTGTCATTTTCTTTCTATCTGAAATGCTTCCTTTAATATTTCCTGTAGTATAGGTCTTCTGGTGAGAAATTCTCTCTGCTTTCATGCTTGTAAAAGTTTATTTGGCCTTAGGTTTTGAAAGATATATTTACTAGTCATTAATTCTAGGTTTATAGATTATTTTTTCTTTCAGTACTTTAATGATACTGATCCATGGTCCCAGCTAATAGGTAGCCCTTGTGTTCAAAAAGAATCAAAGTGTGAGTCAAAGGCTAGGAGAAAAGACAAACAACCAGTACTACAATTCCCACAATGCACTTCATGGGATTCACTTGGGATGTGTTCTTGGGAAATGTAGTCCATTGTGGAGCAAGATTTACAAATACAGGTGACTGTTGTAGTTAAAAGAATTTAACTAACACCTGGGATAAATATTAACTCAAGACTATAAATTCACAAGCCATTTTTTGAGTCAAAATAGATATTAAGAAACACATTATTAGGTTAAAAACGTGTGATGTTGGTCCACCTTCTTCTGGCCTGCATTATTTTCCACAAGAAGTCCGCTGTCATTCTTACTTCTGTGGAACTATTCAAGCCTTGTTTTTTATTTGCTGGTTGCTTTTAAAATTTTCCCTTTTTTCACTGATTTTGAGCATTCTGGTTATGGTTCTTCTTGGTGTAGATTTTTTTCATGTGTCTTGTACTTGGTCTTTGTTGAGCGTCTTCAGTTCATGGATTTGTAGGTTTCGTGTGTGGAATGTATTTGGCCATTATTTCTGCAAGTATTTTTTCCATCTCCATCTCTCTCTCCTCACTTCACATACTCTAAAAGAACAGATTAGGCCACTTGACACTTTCCCAAAGTTCATTGATACTCTTTTAACTTTTAAATCAATATTCTCTTTCTGCTTCATTTTGGATCATTTCTATTGCTATGTCTTCAAGGGTGCTACTCACTTCTTCTTCAATGTCTAATCAGACAATAGTTTAATCTAGTATATTTTAAAATCATACATATTGTAGTTTTTAATCTCTAGAAGTTTGATGTGAGTATTTTCCATATCTTCCATATCTCTACTTAACTTTTTGAACATATGGAATACAGTTACAATAAGTGTTTTAATGCTCTTGTCTGCTAGTTCTAACATCTGTGTCAGTCAGTTCTGGGTTGGTTTTGTTGATTTATCTCCTCATTATGGGTTGCATTTTCTTGCTTCTTTGCATGCTTGTTAATTTTTTATGGGATTCCAGACATTGTGAATGTTATATTGTTCAGTGTTGGATTCTTGAGCTTTTTCTGAGACATAGCAAAGTCTCTTGGAAGCAATTTGACACTTTAGGAGCTTGCTTTGAAGACTGGTTAGGCAGAACTAGAGCAGTGTTCAGTCTAGGGATAATGATCTCCTACTACTGAGGCAAGACACTTCTGAGTGCTCTACCCAATGCACCTGAAATTATGACACTTTCCAGTCTCACTGTTGGGAACAGATACTATTCATGGCCTTGTGTGAATACCAGGCCTTATTTGTTCTAAGTTTTTTTAGTGTTTTTTCTCCCACTAAGATAGCTTCCTCATACTCAAGTGATGCTCAGTCCTCAACTGAATCCTCAAAGGAATGCTCGTGACTCTCCAGAGTTCTGTGTGCAGTTCTCTCTTCTGCAGAGCTCTGTTCTAGAAATCCTCACCATCTTGATCTCCCACTCAACTCAGGGGGTCCACTGTGCTCTGCCTGGATTCCCACTCCATGGCCTGGAAATTCTCTGAAGTTGGGATGATTGGAGGATTTGTCTCATTTGTTTCTAGCCTCTTACCATACTTACTGCTTGTGTACTGTGCCTTGCTGATTTTTCATATACTTTTGTCTACTTCTTGCTTGTTGCAGGTGGGAGGGTAAATCCAACTCATATTACTCCATCTTGGTTGGGAGCAGAAATCTAGTTTTATTTAACTGTATTTAATTTTAATTTAAATAGATACATGTGGCTATTGCTTCCAAGTTGGGCAGCATGGCTCAAGACTGTAGGTTCTGTGGGGACAGAAGCCTTGGTAGGCTGACTCCCTCCAGATGCCCAGCCACTAGCACAACCAGGGTGCTCAAGAAAGTTTGTTTAGAGGACATCCATGTCATGAGCATGAGCCTTGGGCCTTGGGGAAGGATAAGAGGGCTCCAAAAAGGCTGTTCCCAAGGTCCTTCCCTCACAAGCACTACAGCCAAGGTCCTTGAAGCCATGCTGTCATCCACTAGGGAGTTCTCCAGAACATGGGACTGCCCATGGCCCCTGTGGCCAGGGAGGCTTTGCCATCCTTCAGCAGTCCATCTGCCATCACTGTCCCTTCCACCGGATCTCTCATGTCCTAATGCTCCCCAGTGCCCACATCCAGACTCCCTTCTCATGCTTGGATCCAGGGCCCCTGCATGTTAAACCCTGTCTGGTGAGACCCAGCCTGGCAGTTCCTGCCCTTCATGATTTAGGAAGAAAGACCTCAGCAAGGCTGGAGGTCCCACCCCAAAATTGAATAAAGGACTTGCATGGACCATTTTTCCAAAGAAGTTACACAAATGGTCAATAAGCACATGAAAAACTGCTTAACACCGTTAGTCATCAGGAAAATGCAAATCATAACCACAAGGAGATCCTACTGCATACCTACTGGGAGGGAAATCATTAACAAATCAGAGAATAAGGATGTGGAGAAATTGAAGCCCTTGTGCACTGTTGGTGGGAATGGAAGACTGTGCAACCATTGTAGAAAACAGTCTGACAGTCTTCACAGCATTAAATATGAGGCAGGACCCAAAAAATGGAATTTACTTATAAAAATTGTGTATTTATTCTTATGTATTTGAACTTCAGTTATCTTCAAAGTATGCTACATTTGATGCAATAAACCTATCGAGACACTTTTTCTGCAGCTCAAAACATGCTTTGAACTTGCCAGTTTTGATGTTTTTTAGTGCTTCTGCCATTTTGGGAAGGGATGGGTTCACTTCTTCCACATCGGCAAAACCTTCCCTTTTGAGGACTTTTTCATCCAGGAAAATCAAAAAAAAAAAAAAAAGTCTCTTAGGGCACGATCAGGTGAATAGGGAGGACGGAGCACAGGGGTTATGCTGTTTTTGGTCAAAAAATGCTGAATACTCAGCGTGGTTTGGGCAGGTTCATTGTCATGGTGGAAGAACCAGTCATCTGTTTGCCACAACTTGGGAGGTTCCTTCCTCAAATCATTTTGCAACCTTCTCAAAACTTTCAACCTTCTAAAAACTTGGGTTTACCATTTGATATGGAGGAACAAATTCCAACTGTACTACAAGAGTCCCAACCTCCAAAAGATAATTCTGAATTTTGGGGGGTCCCCCCACCCTCACATAGAATTGCCATGTGACCCAGCAATCTCACTACAAGTTATGGACCCAAAAGAATAGAAAGCAGGTTCTTGAAGATGTCTTTGTAAATCCATGCTCAACACAGAGCTGTTCACAAGAGCCAAAATGTGGGGGCAACTCAAGTGGTCCCCAACAGATGAATGGATAAACACTGTGTGGTCTGTTCACATGAGGGAATATTACTCAACCTTGAAAGAAAATTCCAACACCTGAGACAGCATGGAGGAACCTTGAGGCCATAATGCTGAGTGAAGTAAGCCCGTCACAAAAAAACAGATACCACATGATTCCACTTACATGAGGGTCCTGGAGTAGGCAAACTCATAGAGAAAGAAAGTAAAATAAAAGTTACCAGGGCCGGGGAGGGGGTGGGGGAGCTCATGTTTAACAGGGGCAGAGTTATTTGAGAAGATGAAGAGTTTTGGGTGTAGGTTGTGGTGATGGTTGCACGATGCCATGGATGCATTTAATGCCACTGAAGTGTACACTTACAAATGGCTGAAATGATAAAGACTATGTGTATCTTAATACAATAAGAAAGGCAGGCTGGAGGTGTTTGTCCATCGGCCGTGTGTGGTCTCAGGCCAACACTATCACAGAGGGTGAAGCCAGTATTCCCAGCCACTGAAGTGTCCTGGGAGGAAAATGGGGCTCCTTGCCCCTGCACGAGTTCCTCTCCACTCTCACTGAGGGTGTTCATCTTCCCTGGCTGCATGGAAACAGCAGCTGCCCGAGGCTCATGGGGTTCTGAGCACCCATATTTTAGGGGCACCAGCAGAGGTGCATCCCTGGCTGGGCTGGAGCTGAGGGCATGTCCATCCCCGAGTCAGGGCAGTGGATGGGCGGGTAGAAGGGACCCCGCGCTCCTCCCCGGCAAGTGGTTCTGGCTGGTTTCATGGCACTCTACGAAGTGAAGACCCTCCCTCGGCCCAGCCTCTCTCATCACCTCCGGCCTTCTGTCTCCCTGCCTGTAGCCCAGCCTCAACCCTGCTCGGTTTCCCACCTGCACCCCAGAGGGTGACTTTCGCCCCCATGGGTTCCTCAGCTCTGACCCTCTTCTCCCACATTAGTGGTAGGCATGGCACCCTCTCCCTGTGTTGGGTCCAATTTGCCCAAATGCAGGACTGGGCAGTGGGACCCCAGTTCACCACTGAGAATCCCACCGGAGGCACCAAGACACAAAGATAGCACACGTGGACACACAGACACAGACACACACTTGCACGGGTGTGCTCACACACACACACGCACACACAGAGTTGTAAAGTTATAAAGATACACAGACACACATGGGCACACACAGACACATGCATATGCACAGATACACTCACACACACAGAGAGATGCAGACAGTACACACACATGTACACATGCACAGAGATACACATAGACACACAGAGAGACACACGCATACACACATGTGCACACACACCAGAAGACTGGGCATCCAAGTGCTTCTTACAAATGCAAGAAGCAGCATCCGTGCCCACAGCCTCCCCAGAGGGGCTTCTTGGGAATCCCTGGGGGCTCCTGCCTTGCTAAGTCCATGGCGGGATGCACAGGCACACCAGGGCTGCCTGCTCCCTGCCAGAGGAGCACTGTGCCTGCCGGCCCCAGGGGGCTGTGGGGATTAAGGTTGAAATTGCCTGCCCAAGCACAGCATCTGCAGCCTACACCGGCTCCCAGCCCCAGTGCTGAGGACTCTCTCTCGCAGCCACTCCACCTCTTGAGCCGCCTGCACACCCAGCAACCAGACAGCCCAGGGCAGGGCCACAGCTGAGTCCTCTGGGTCTGAGCTCTGCAGGGGGTCAAGCCTGTGGGAGGTGTCAGGGCAGGTCTCCACACGGCTCAAGAGGTGGAGTGGCTTTGCACTGATGGGTCTGTCAAGCATCAGGGTATCCTGTCCCGTCCGCATCCCCCGTTACTGCCTCCCTCCCTTTCCTCCGGTTCCCCCCAACCCCAGATGGCAGTAGCCCCTGCCATTTTAGCCTTCTTGAAGCCTCCTTTACCGCATCTTGGTTTAAAAGGCACTGAGTTCACTGCCAACATTTCTAGACAGATTTCATATCAAAGCCCATATTTCGGGCTTCTCTTGACTTGAAAGCCCCAGACACTGGCAAACAGCAGCTGCCAACGGCACAAGGGAGGCTCAGGTCACAGCCTGGCCCCGGACTCTCAAGGGTCCCCCAATCCCCAGGTTCTCAAGAGCAACAGTATTCACAGGCTGGCACAAGGGCCAGGGATGAGTGGGCACGGTCAGCCTCCCAGGAGGGGTTGTCTCTGCAGTGAGGATGCAGAATGCTGGGAGCTTTGGAACCCTGACCCCAGGGCCAGCAGGAGCAATGCCCACAGCCCAAGGGAGCATCAGGCCAACTGAGCGGCAGTGATGTGTCTCGGGTGTGCCCACTGTAGAGGGCCTGGCATGAGTTAGGAAGAGTCAGGCAGGCAGGCAGAGCCATAGATGCCAGCTGGAGCAGCCAGAGTCCTCTGGGAAAGGCTGTGGGCAGGAAGGTATCAGCCATGGGCCTGCAGGCCAGGCCCATATGGGAGAGGCATGTACAGTCAATGTGATCTAATCAGGCCCATTTTCAGCATGGAGACACCGAGGCTCACAGATGTTATACAGAATCTATTTTGCCAAGTTCATGGCTAGGAGGCAGCAGAGCGAGGTTCTCAGTTTCTCCCTGCCTGCGACACAAGGTGATGTTCAAGGACCCCGGAGATCAGGGAAGGAGGAAAAGGCCCACATCGCTCAAGTCCTCGGCCCCTAACAGTGTCTGCCCAGCATCCCCTCCTCCGTGGCTATGACATTGCAGGTGGAATCCGGGGTCTCTCCTCGGGACACAGTGAGTCCAGGCTCCAGCTCAAGTGTACTTGCTCCTGGTAGAACATCAGCCTGTTTCCCAGGACCCCAGGCAGGGCCAGACGTGGGCGCCCCAGTTTTTGTGAGGGGACGGGGGAGGTGCCACTCACCTTGGGGTCTGAGGGAGCCCTGAGCGGGAGGTGGGCCCAGGGTTTGCTCTAGAAGGAATGGCCTACCCTAGGCACTTGTCCAAGAACTGGATCCCGAGGTCCCTGGCCCTGAAGTCACCCCTGCCCTTACAGAGGAGCTGTTAATGAGAGCCCAGACGTGGACCCCAGGCAGAGCCCTGTGCACAGTGGGGCAGGGTCAGCCAGACAAAGGCAGCCAAGCAGAAGCTGTGCTGGCCCTGAAGGGCCTGACGTGATAATTGGGCCAAGCTGTAAGGTGTCCGTGGGAGGCGAGGAGGGGCATTAATTGGAAACGGCAGAGAGAAAAAGGAGCTGGAGGTGGCTGGGTCCAGCAGCTGGGGAGGCCAAACAAAGGCAGCGGGCTAGTATAGGGGCCTCGCCACCAGCTGGAGGGACCCACCCACACCCACCCTCACCTGAGGGACCCCATGCCCCCACTGTTCTGGAGGGACATCGCCCCATCTCCACCCTCCTTGGAGGGACCCTGTCCTCCACCCTCCCTAGAGGGACCCCCATGCCCCCACTGTCCTGGAGAGAACCCTCCCGCACCCAACCTCCCTGTTGGGACCTATTCCCTAACTCCCTGCTCTGTCCTGTCCTTGCTCTCCCTCCCTCTGTCCCCTGTCCTGTCCTCTCCCCCTTCTCTCCTCTGGCCTGCACTCTCCCTCCATCCCTCCTTCCCTCCCTCCCTCCTCCATTCTACCCCCTTACTCTCTGCGGCCCGACCTCCCTCCCCCAGCCCAGCCCCCTGCAC
>CAUYQG010013595.1:0-20337 GCA_963574415.1 Tarsius wallacei | reverse complement strand
GCTACTCAGGAGGCTGAGGTGGGAGGATTGCTTGAACCTAGAAGTTGGAGGTTGCCATGAGCTATGATTGCACCACTACACTCCAGCTGGGAGACAGAGCAAGACCCAGTCTTTAAAAATAAAAAGTGGTGGGGAGCCGTGTGCACATCTAACCCACCACTTCTCACTGCTGCATGGTGTCAGGGGAAGTGGGGTCCTGGGGGGCCAGCCCAGGTCAGAATGAGGTCAAACTTGCGGGCTACAGAGCTAATGGTGCCCGCAAAGTAGTCGGAGAAGGATGGGGGGTGAGGAGGCAGGTTGAGTGGGTCCATGTCATGGAGACTCAGTCCTTTGGGGGTGACTGGACTATAAGGAGAAGTGGGGCATGATGGGAATAGCCATGTTTGACCTCAGAGGGACACAGGTAATATTTCAAGTTTGACTAGCGCAGGTGCTCCAGGTAACTGTGGTGTGACTGTGCCCTCTGGTGGCCAAACTTAGGAAGCAGAAGTTCTGTAGGGATGATCGCCAGACTCGCACCTGTTGGTGACAGCCAGGTGACACATACTTGACAGCAACAACCAAACCCAAGGGCAGAACCCAGGTGTTCCCTGTTATTGGAAACTTTCGAGAGACTCCAGCTCAACAAGTTCATTATCAGGGGTTAAAAAAAAACAGCCAAGCACAAGTGGCTCATGCCTATAATCCAAGCACTTTGGGAGGTCAAGGTGGGAGGATCACTTGAGGCCAGGAGTTTGAGACCCAGCTTAGGCAACATAGCGAGACCCTCCCATCTCTGAAAAAAATTTTAAAAATTAGCCAGGCATGGTGGCATACACATGTAGTCCCAGCTACTCAGGAGGATGAGGCAGGAGGATCACTTGAGCCCAGGAGTTCAAGACTGCAGTGAGTGATGATCATGCCACTGCACTCCAGTTTGGGTGGCCCAATGAGACCCTGTCTCAAAATAAATAAATAAATAGCAGGACAAAACAAGCAACAACAACAAAAACAGCCTTCCAGTGTGTCAATTGTCCTGGAAATACCTGCATGTAAATGGCTTGAAAAGACTTACTCTTGACAAAGAAATGTATCTCCCTCCAATGGTAGAAAGATCCCGTTAACAAACATGAGTGTAGGGTTCCAGCATCAGAATTTCCCTTCAACATTTTATTATTAAAATTTTCAAACCTGGCTGGGCTCGGTGGCTCAGCCTGTAATCCCAGCACTTTGGGAGGCCAAGGCAAGTAGATTGCCTGAACCTGAGGGTTCAAGACCAGCCAGGCAACGTGGTGAGACCTCGTCTCCACAATACATTTTTAAAAAATTAGCCGGGCGTGGTAGCACACACCTGTAGTTCTGGCTACTTGGAAGGCCGAGGCAGAAGGATCGCCGGAGCCTAGCAGGTTGACGCTGGGGTGGCCGTGAGTATGCCACTGCACTCCAGCCTGGGCGACAGAGTGAGACTCCAACCCAAAAGAAAAAAAAATTAAAACTTCATGAAAAGCTGAAAGAATTTGGCAGTGAACACCAACATACCTAGCACTTGGATTCTAGACCGAACATTTCATACTGGCTTTGTGACATATCCAACTGTCCACCCCTCTGTCTATCAACAAGCCATCTTATTTTTGATGCATTCATCAAGTTGCATCAAAAATGTTTAGCGTACATTTCACCCCTAAACACTTCACACATTATTAATCAGACGCTAATATTTCTGTATAGTCCTTTTTTCTTTTAACATAAAATATGCATATAATAAAATGCACAAACTCTACGTAACCCATTCAATAAATTCTGATAAATGCATGCACCCATGTAACCCCTATTCCTTTCAAGAGAGAACATCACCATCACCCCCAGAAAGTTTCCTTCCCCCACCCCCGATCAGGCAACCGCTATTCTGATTGCTCCCGTCATAGACTAGCTTTGGCCTGTTCTGGAACGTTCTATAAAAGGAATCAAAAGTATGGACTCCTTGGTATAGCAGCATCGGAATTCCAAAAGCTTCCTGAGTGACTCCAGTGCTCTGGGTGGGCTGGGATCTCTGCTGAGGCCCAGGCCTTTCCACCTGTTCCAGGTGACAGTGGTTTGGCATGTGCCTGAGGTCACAGCTAACTAGCTACAAATCTGTGACTTAGGTCTCCATGCCATTCGCCCTCTGTTTACTGTACAATGGGGTTTCTTCTAGAACAGTGGTTCTCAAACTTTAGGGACAGTAGAATCTCTGGAGGATTGTAGGTCTCGGGTGGGGCCCAAGAAAGTGTATTTCTAACAAGTTCCCAGACAATACAGACTCTGCAGGTCTAAGGCTTGCGGTTGAGACCCACTGTTCTAAAAGCCAATCGGAATGACTGCTAGACTATTGGATTAAACCAACCTTTCCCTGCCATTTCTATAGCTGGCCAAAACAGGTCAGCATCATAACAAGTAAGAATTGGAAGTAAGCTATATGCTAACTGTAACCACATCTCAGCGAGGTCCTCACCCTGAACTGGTTTCCTTAAGACTGTATTTGTGTCTTTATTTATTTATTTTAAAGACAGTATCTCACTCTGTCACCCAGGCTGGAGTGCAGTGGCATGATCATAGCTCACTGCAACCTTGACCCCTTGGGCTTAAGCAATCCTCCTGCCTCAGCCTCCCAAGTGGATAGGATGACAGGTGAACGCCACCACACCCAGCTAATTTTTTTTTTTAGAGATGAGGGGTGTCTCACTACATTGCCCAGGCTGGTCTTGAACTCCTGGTCTCAAGCAATCCTCCTCCCTCGGCCTCTCCAAGTTCTGGGATTACAGACACAGCCAGCCTTATAGTTTCAAATAGCTATAAGGAGGATAGCAAACATTCTCAACACAAAGATATGATAAACATTTGAGACGATGAATATGCCAAGCCCTGATGTGATTGCTATTTATTGTATATCATGACATCACTATGTACTCCATGGATTCTTTTATTTTCTCTCCTCTCTTTTTCTTTTTTTTTTTTCCAGTAGGGTCTCATTCTGTTGCCCAGGCTGGAATACAGTGGCACAATCATGGCTCACCACAGCTTCAGATTCCTGGGCTATGATTATCTTACTGTGCCAGCCTCCCCACTAGCTGGGGCTACAGATGCATACCTCCACACTCCACTCCACTGATTCTTTCTTTTTTTTTTTTTGTCAAGACGAGGTCTCACTATGTTGCCCAGGTTGGTCTCGAACTCCTGGGCTCAAGCGATCCTCCCACCTTGGCCTCCCAAAGTGCTGGAATTACAGGCATGAGCCACCACGCCCAGCCAATATTTCTTAAGATTCCCGACTCAGCAATTCATTCTACAAGACTTCCTGTGCGTGTTTCCACAAAAACATTCCCACTCCACTTCATTTTCTCTTCCATGGGGAGAAGTCTTCCACCTGTCTCTGTGAACCCACCGACAGGTATAACATGCTGATGCCTGGGCCCCTCCTTCCTTCACCCTAGTTAATCTACTTCCAAGGCCTGGAAAAGCCCTGTGCGGAGAAACCCTTCAGGACAGAGCCCCTGCGGCCACCAAGCTCTATGAGGTGAAAGAGGTGGTTTTAGGGTAACACATCATATCATTTTCCATGTTCATACTTATGAATTGATTTTAATGTGCTACGGAAAACAGCAAGCCCATGAATTCACACATACTATATATTATTTAAACTATTTTCTCTTTAAACAAATTTAAGTTTAAAAAAGAAATTGATTAGAAGGACCAATATTGACGGCCTTATAAAACAGGGATGTGGAGAAATGTGGCGGAATGAAAGCATGTGAGTCGGCCTGAGATCTGAGAATCCCTGCTCCAGTGATTCCAGGAGAGGTGAGCCTGGCGACCCAACGAGCAGTGTCCTGTTAGAAAAATGTACGTTCCTTGTCCCGCATGCTTTGTCATTTCACCAAGACATAAAAACAATTCTAGTTATTTTACATTTGTATTTGGTGACTTATTTTGCATATTGTTCTCAGTATCTTACAATAGCATACTTATTTCCTCTAAAATATGTGAATATTTAAAGTGTAATTTTTATAACGTTTTGGGACTAGAATTATTTTTCCTTGAGGGACATATTTTTGATTTTATAATGAAAGTTGGCTGGAATATAAGATTCTGCAGATAGAAAATTACTTTAGAGACAAATTTTCAATATCTTTTTTACTTATAAATGAGTTGTGTTGTTATTAAAAAGCAACTTTATTCGATTGTTTATTTCTTAATTTTAGACTCTACCTCATTTCATATCGACTTGAGACAACTTATAGTGAGAACACATATGATAAAATAAAAATTTAAAAACTGAAACTGGGAGTTAAAAGTAAAACGTCAAAGGAAAGGAAAATAAAACAAACATGCAAACTCCACAGACCCAAGTGGTTAATAGATTCTAGCTGAGTTTAAAATTTGGCTCTATGCTGGGCTTGGTGGCTTAGCCTGTACTCTCAGCACTTTGGGAGGCTGAGGCGAGTGGATTACCTGAGACTGCAGGTTCGAGACCAGCCTGGGCAACTTGGCAAGCCCTCGTCTCTACAATAAATCAAAAATTAGCTGGGTGTGGTCGCGCACATCTGCAGTTCTGACTACTTGGAAGGCTGAGGCGGAAAGATTGCCAGAGCCCAGCAGGTCGACGCTGGTGTGGTTGTGAGTGTGCCACAGTACACCAGTCTGGGCAACAGAGTGAGACTCCAAATAAAAAAAATAAAATAAATAAAAATTGGCTCTGAGTTCCATGGCAGCTGAGGAGAAAAGAGACATGTCATCTTTTCATCATTTTCATTTTCAGGAAAGAGGAAGCAGAGTTTTTCCTAGGGCTTGGCTAAAAAAACAAAAGTTCTCCTTAGGGCAGAGGGACCATTGCATGATGTAATGGACAGTGTCCTTGACATTCCTAAAGCAAAGGGAGCGGAAGGGCTTTCCTGACACCATCAAAGCCACCAACAGGCAGCTCGTCACCTTCCATAATGCTTACCTGAAACCTTGGAATCTCTCTGGGTATAGTGCTGCACTTAAAAGTAACTCTGTATAAAGAAAACAGTGGGGTTTTTAAATTATATTTGATTTTTTAAACTTTCGGTGTTTTGCCAGCATTTTTAAATTGGCAAATAATCATTGTACATATTCATGGGGTACATAGTGACGTGACACACACAACTTATGGTGATCAGATCAAGGTAATTAGCATATCCATCATCCCAAACATTTATCAATTCTTTGTCTTGGGAATTTGAATATCCTCCACCTATTTGAAACTATGGGGCCAGGAGCAGTGGTGAACCCCTGTAATCCCAGCAACTTAAGAGGCCGAGGCAGGAGGATCACTTGAGGCTAGGGGTTCAAAACCAGCCTGGGCAACAAAGCAAGACCCTATCTCTTAAAAAAAAAATTAGCTGGGTAGAGTGATATGCACCTGTAGTTTCAGCTACTTAGGAGGCTGAGGCGGGAGGATCGCTTGAGCCTAGGAGTTCAAGGTTGCAGTGAGCTATGATCACACCACTGCCCTCCAGCTATGCATCCTTGTCTCTAAGAATTAAAAAAAAAAAAAGAAAAAGTATATATTATTGTTAACCTGCAGAGTCAACCTGCAGTGGTATGAAATACTATCTAGCTGTAATTTTGTGTCCTCTAACAAATCTATTCCTATCTTTCCCTTCCTTCCTTCCCTTCCTGGCCTCTGGTATCCTCTGTCCTACTTTTTACTTCTGTGAGACCAACTTTTCCACATGTAAGTGAACACATGCAGTGTTTAACTTTGTTCCTAGCTTGTAGAGAAGAGAGTTTTAGGACATTAAACTGTTGATACCATCTTCCCGTCAACAACTCCCAAAATTATATTCTCCCAACTCCGGACACATTTATCCAACAGCTGCCCACATGTCTCCACTTGGGGTCCAGTAGACATTTAAAACTCAACATGGGCCAAATCGACTCCTTATCTTCCTCTCAAAACCTGCTCCATCTACAACCTCTCCACTCTCAGTTGGTGGCAATTCCCTCCACCTCTTCATCTCCATCTTGTTCTTGTTCTTCTGCTGCTGCTTGTATAACTTTCGCTATATTGCCCAGGCTGGTCTTGAACGCCTGGCCTCCAGGGTCCTTCTGCCTCAACCTCCCGAAGTGCTGGGATTACAGGTATGAACCACCACACCCAATCCCATTCTTCTCCATGAGGTCAAAAGCCTTGAATGCCTCCCGTTCTTCATGCAATGTGTCAAGAAAATTATTGGTTCTGTCTTCAAAATATTTCCAGGATCTGCCATCTGACCATTTTTCTGACCACCTCTGCTGCCATCACCCAGTGTGAGAGAGCCATGGAGAACTGTCCCCTGAAAGGTACAATGACCTCTTAGTAGGCGTCCCCCTCACATCCTCCCCCATCCACCCCCCACCAACACAACCCAGATGCCAGAGTGATCCTTTGAAGACATAATTCATGTCATGTCATATTTGGGCTCCAATTCCTGTCATAGCCCCCCCAGTTCACCCAGAGAGCATGCATGGCAAAGTCCTTCCGTGGCCATGAGGCTCCACGTGACGTGGTCCCTCTCACTTCTCTGACCCTAACCCTCATTTTTATCATCACTCCACCCCTTTGCTGTCCGTTGAACACATCAGACAGGCCTCCAACCTTTGTCTTTGCTGCTCCCCTGCCTGGGACACTCTTCACCCCAGGTACCTGCACAGCTCACTTCCCTTACAAACATCACTTTCTCAAGAAAGCCTACCTTGATCTCCAAGTTAAAGTTCCATCTTCTTTATCCTCCACCCACATCCCTACTCAACCATTCTGACACCACTGGTCCTGCTCAACTTTTATTTTCTCGGTTGTTTTAGTCTCCTAGCAATCTATGTAATTATATGATTTACTTATGTATTATTGTATCGGTCAGAATAGGCCAGGTTATGCTGCAGTACCAAACACTCCTAAAATCTCAGTAACTGAAAAGAACAAACGTGTATGTCTCACTCATGCTATATGCCTCAGGGACCTAGGGTGATTAGACAGGCTCCATGTTAAATGTTTCCAGTTCCCACATCTGGGAGCAGAGAGAAAGCTCTGGAGAGCTTCATGTTAGCATAAGTGCTCTGGCCAGTGAATTGTGAGGAGAAGAGATGCGTTATTTTTGGCCAGAGTATTTATGCTAATGACTACTACAATGTGTTCATTTTTATCACTTGCCTTCCCATTATAGAACATAAGCTCCACCAAACCAAGTGTCCCCAGTACATAGAACAGTGCAGAGCACTTAGTAGATGCTCAACAAATTTTTTGAGTGAATGAATGGATTCCGTAGTTAAATTCACATTGGAATGGATTCTGTAGTTAAATTCACATCGGAACAGAGAGTTAGGAGTTCAATATAAACCCCAAATTACATTTGTCCATTGCAAACATGTAGGGCAGAGATTCTTAATCTGTCCCTGTGATGTTCTTGAAGCTCATGAAATTGGTTTCAAAACTTTTCTGAGGTGGGGTCCTATAACTTTCGCCAGATTTCAAAGGTACCTCCAAAACAGATCAAGGACAACGGATCCAGGAAGAAAGAAACTTTTAAGTACATCAGGTACAACTCCAGAACCCACAGCTAATAGCAATTAGATACTAAAGGATAACAGGTAAGTCACTTCACTGCTCTATGCCTAAGTCTCCTCACCTATGCAACGGGCCTGTGGTGGGGATCCTCTGAACAGGTTCTCTCTACACTGGCAGGTGACTTCCAAAAGCTGGGTTGCCCAGGGAAGATGCGGCACGCTTACCTGTGCAGCCAGCGCGCCATCTAGTGGACACAGTGGGCTGTTGGCGCAGTTTAACGCACACCTGGCCCTCCTGGGTCCCAGGCTGCAGCTGGGGCTTGGGAAGCTGAAGGAACTCCAAGTCCATGCACACTGCAGAGCAAAGCAGGTCCTATTTTACTTTTAAATAAAGACAGAATCCTATGCCTGATCTACCTCAGGCTCCAGCAGGGCTCACATGGCGGGTCACTGATCCCGTGCCTCACCAGGAGGGACAGTGGAGCATCTGTGGCACCAGCCGGGGTGGCTGGGCTGGGCTCGGCCCGAGCTGGGGATCCAGCAGCTCCATGCCCCCCCCCCCACCACCTTCCTGGGCACGTGAGTGCAGCCAGCCCTGCTCCATGCTGATGATGCAGCAGTAGCGGCCTTTGGCCACGCCCTAGGTTGCTCCATGGCCCAGATCACAGGTGTGGCCCTTGAGTGGTTGGTTCTGTCCCCGCAGCCTGCAGGCCAGGCTGGGCCTGGGCCCACACAGCGACCCACGACAACTCCAGCCTACAAGGCTCAGGACCTCAGACTGGGTCCCTGCATACAGCTAATGATCTCCTGTCCTGCTGCCCACAGAAAATTCCTTGCTGATACAACGGAGCTGTGTTTGTTTTTGCTTTGTTTTGTTTTTGTTTGTTTATTTGCAATTGGGGTGATATTTACATAACAAGAAATGAGCTGTTTTAAAGTATACAATTCAGTGGATCTAGTACATTCACAATGTTGTACAATCACTACCTCTGACTAGTTCACCCCAAAAGGAAATCCCATACCCTCCCTTGTGGTATAATTAAGGATTACACAATCCTGATTTTCTTAAATGGCAAAATCCAGTCCCAAGGAGGACTCTTGGTTTACAGAGGGGAGAAGATTGGTTCTCTACCCCTTGATGGAAGCAGGCACAGAGCTAGGGTGAAGTGAGCTCCTGGACCAAGCATCTGACCCTATCCTCCAGGGGTGAACCCTCTTTTAGTTGAGACATACATGGACGGGAAGCAGAGTATTAGGGGATTCTCTGGTTGAACTGTGAAAGACAGTGATATGGGAGACAAGGGCACAACCTCATAGTAGTGTCCTTTCCCTGAAGTAGCCAAGGACATACGTTTCCCCTCACAATTAATGTGACTGACTGGGCATGGTGGCTCACACCTTATAATTCCAGCACTTTGGAAGGACGAAGCAGAAGGATTGCTTGAGTCCAGGGGTTCAAGACCACCCTGGGAAACATAGTCGAACCTCATCTCTGCAAGTAAAAAATAAAAAAATTAGCCAGGCATGGTGGCACATGCCTTTAGTCCCAGCTACTTGGGAGGCTGAGGTGGAAGGCTCCCCTGAGCCCAGGAGGTCGAGGCTGCAGTGAGGTGTGATTGTGCTGCTGCTCTCCAGCCTGGGTAACAGAGTGAGGCCCCAACCCCCCTCCACCCCCCCCGCCAAAAAAATTACTGTGGCCGAGTTAAAGGACAATCCCTAAGGATTTTTCCCACCCTGAGATTCTCTGGTCCCTTCCCAGACACATTATTGTACAAAGTTAACACCCTTGAGCCTGGTATCCTTCGCCCAGGAGGGTGGTAGAGTTTATCTCCAGGGCAAACAGAGCTGCCCCTGTGCCTATGACTGTTGTATTTGCTGATGATGTCACATCCGTCCTGAGCTTCCCAATCGATATGACTCAGGTGAGTTTCTGGTCAAGGTGAGTCATGCCTTGAGCCACCCAAACAGGCAAGAACATGGCTCCAGGAAAGACCCACTCCTTGGAGAATTAAGCTGGGTTGAACCTCTACGGAGAAGTACCTGCTGACATAAAGGCTGCTATGAAGGGGCATCTCAGTACCCCAACCCGCACTCAGAGCCCTGCAGCAGCCTCCGTCCATGCCACGTGGTAAAACTCACAGTAGCTCATTCCCATTTTGCAGATGGGGGGGGGGAACGTCTCAATGTGGAGAAGTGACTTGCCAAAGACCCAGAAGGGTTTGCTTACTGTCTACTAGCAGAGGCAGCAAAATTGGGCCAGGAACAATGGTCTTTAAGACAGAAGTTGGGGGGAAGGAGGAGGGGTGCAATCTTCCATGGGAGAGGTGGGCAAAGCCAGGTTGTAAAGAATTTATCAGGTTACTGAGATCTCTTAAGTGTGGGCCCAGATTCCAGCAGCAGGGCCCAGGACTTCCTCCAAAGCAGCCTTCTCCAAATCGTGGCCTAAGAGCCACGGGTGGCCCAGGGGCAGTTCCTTCCAGCTTCCCCTGGTCACCGGACCCATCCGTGACTCGTGTCTTTCTCTATCGTGTGACTACAAAAGATAAACAGATGGGCTGGCAAAAATAAATCAAAGCCAGGCGTGGTGACATGTGCCTGTAGTCTCAGCTGCTCGGGAGGCTGAAGCAGGAAGATCACTTGAGCCCAGGAACTGGAAGCTACAGTGAGCCATGATCGCACCTCTGTCACTTTGTAAAAAATAAATAAAATGTGTCTGTTGCACAGCGTATGGGGGGGGTGTGTGGAAATTACACGTGACTTGACCAGTCAGCCTGAAGGTGAGCCAGCAAATCTCAGCAAGAGCTGCAATCTCTGTTGACAGTGGAGATCAAAGGCAGCCTCAAAGGGGAAGGGGGGGGCAGCAGCTGCAGGCCCTGTGACCTTCCCTCAGCCTCAGCTCAGGTAGCCCTGGCCACCTACCTGGGGGCCTCCTCCTGGCCGGCAGTCCCAAGAGAAGGAATGACCACCCGGCTTAGGCATCTGCTTCTCCTTTCCCGCATCCCACATCAGGAGAAGCCTGACCTGGAGTCACACCGGGTGGCCCAAAGCCTTCAGCCACATCTCCTGGGAAATGCCCCAAGGGAAAGCGTGACCTCTCACCACCCCTCGGGATCATCTGGAGCACTGCCCATCCCCACTCCTGTTGACCAGGACACAGAGGCCCCGGGGACATGACGTGACTTGCCTCTAAGCCACAGGGGATGTCATCACTGAGACAGGAACTACATTGGCCACACCAACTAAATTCGCCACACCTACTGTTTTCTCACCAGGTCGAGCCTACTGTCCTCCTCTCCTAGCCCAGTCCAATGGCAGCAGAAGCCCTCTGTCACCACCACAACGGGCACAGGCCTGGAAGTCTTAGACTGCTTTGAATTGGGAAGGTTGATTCTTTCTTTCTTTGGTCCTTTTTTTCTTTTCGAGTTGAGGTCCCACTCTGTCGTTCAGGCTGGAGTGCAGTGGCACGATCATGGCTCACCGCCACCTCGACCTCCTAGGCTCAGCCTCCCAAGTAGCTGGAACTACAGACACAACACCATGCCTAGTTAATTTTTTTGATGTTTTGTAGATATGAAGTTGTGCTATGTTGCTCAGGCTGGTCTTGAACTCCTGGTCTCAAGCAACCCTCCTGCCTTGACATCCCAAAGTGCTGGGATTGCATGCATGAGCCAAGCACCCAGAGATGGTAATTTCTTGAGGTAGCCAATGTCAGACTCAGAGTGGCCTGGAAACATTTTTTTTTTTTTTTGAGTCAGCCTCTCACTCTGTTACCCAGGCTGGAGTGCAGTGGCACACTCATGGCCACCGCAGCCTCGACCTGCTGGGATCAGGCAATCCTTTCAACTCAGCCTTTCAAGTAGTTGGAACTACAGGCACACGCCACCATGCTCAGCTCATTTATTTTTTTATTTTTTATTTTTTTGAGTTGGAGTCTCACTCCTTGGCCCAGGTTGGTGTGCAGTGGCACACTCACGGCCACCCCAGTGTTGACCTGTTGGGCTCAGGCGATCCTTACGCCTCAGCCTACCAAGTAGTGAAACTACAGGCACGTGCTACCATGCCTGGCTAATTTTTTGATTTATTGTAGAGACAAAGTCTCTACAATGTTGCCCATGCTGGTCTCAAACCCTTGGGTTCAGGCAATTCTCTTGCCTCCGCCTCCCAAAGTGCTGGGATTACAGGCCTGGAAACATTTCAAGGCAAAAATGTCCCTTCGTCCCAGCTGCTGTGTCTACAAGGAGTAAGAAATAGTTGAATCTACATGTTAGAGAGTATCCTCAATAAGCAAACTGCTAGCTCGGTGCAGACACCCAAATATTTTGCCTGTTTTAGTCAAATATCCAACTGTCTTATAATCTAAGATCCAAACGACATTTTGTACCACAAAACAGCTGAAATCTCACCTCCTTTTGTGTGCAGAAAAAAAGCTGCTGCTGTGAGAGACACAATCTTAGAATTATCAATTCAATTATGTGTCGAGAGATGAATCATCATTTTAGCGAATGGTAATGCATGAATACTCTTGGGGTCTTCTGAGGATATTGTCATTGCTTTTGTTTTGTGTGAAGCTTTGAGTTTTGATTCAAAAGCAAAGTGGGTAATTTCTCTTTACAAGGTTCATATTTGCCAACTTTGAAAAATGATTCTGGAATTTATTATTTCTTGGAAAAGTGGGTTTAAAATGATGTCCTTTGATTAAGTCAAAAGTGCTTTTGTAAAGTGGCCTAGGGACATAAACTGGCAGACAATAGGGATTTTTCAGGAGAGTTCCAATTTTCATAACATTTTCCCCCTCCAGCCTCCATGAACATCCTCGAGTTTGGCAGTCCACAGACTTTTGTTTTATCTCCAAAATGTGGGCATCCCCAAAATGGAAACAATTTAGATGTATGAAAAGTTTCAGGAAGCCCTTTCTCACCATTTGGATTTTTTCGTCTGAAGTTTCATTATGTTTGTATATTGAATTCAACACAATCTCAAATTCTCCCACACTTTGAGAACAATATGTGTCACTTAAGAATGCTTCAGCTGCAAAGAACAGAAAACTCTATGCTCACAGATGCCGTGGGAGTCCAAGACTCTCTCTCCCCACTCAGCCAAGCTCGACTTGGTGATGTCCAGTCTTGCTTGTTGTTTGGGGCTTGCAAGGTGATGTGGACAGCACATTTCTTTCTAGAAAGTTATTAGCAGACCAGGAGAAGGCTGCCTGAACCCCAAGTATTTCACTTTATTAATCTCTAAGCAGACCTCTGTTTACTTTGTCTCTGGTCAGAATGTGCCTATTTTCTGTTAAGAGACCAGAAAATCACGGTTTTATCTCCCCAGCCTCTATGGTAGAAAAAAGGGATTGCCTGTGTATTGCCTTACCAAAGCTATAGCAACTAGAGATTTTAAAGATCTCAGCCAAGTGCCGTGGCTCATCCTGGTAATCCAAGGGAGACCAAGGTGGGAGGATTACTTGAGGCCAAAAGTTTGAGACGAGCCAGGACAACACAGCAAGACCCCCATCTCTGCCCAAAAGAAAATAAAATAGCTAGAAATGGTGGTGTGCACCTGTAGGTCCAACTACTTAGGAGGCTGAGTGTGGGGGATAGCGTGAGCCCAGGAGGCTGAGGCTACAGTGAGCTGTGATCATGCCATTGCACTCCAGCCTGGACGACAGAGTGAGACCCTGTCTCTAAAATATAAAAAATTAAAGGCCTCTAAATATAGCAACTAATGCATAGAATGCATCCCTTTAGTTGATGAGGGCATCTTAAAAGCTCTTTTCACCATGAATTTGTGACTCCTATTTCTGGGCCCACAGTACTTCCTGACATGGTGCCCAAATTCATGCTAAAACTTTTATAGTGATCAGATTCTGATGGGACATTGCAATGGGTTTAATTGGCAAAGTCTGCCTTTCGTACTCAGCAGAGTTCCCATTGATTCTTAAGCATTCTTGTGCTTCTCAGTCAATGTCAATATGTTGGGGACATATTTAAAGAAACACATAAATTACTAGTCAGGGTTTTGCTAAATTATTTATAATTGTGTGCATTTGTCTAATGGAAATTTTTGTTTTATGCTGAATTTCAAGATCTGAGGGGCTAATACATTCCCTTTTAGCAAAACAGTGCATTTTTTCATTTATTGCACTCATAGATCCAAGGAAATTCAAAGGCAGAGATGAGGCACCATGATGAACAGAGCTATAGAAGGTTACAGAAGGTCTGTGCTGCTCTGGAAACAAATTTGCTATAAATTCCAAGACTCTAAATTCCTTATTACACAGGTGTGTAATAAGGTGCGGAGCAGACAAAAAGGACCCTTGGAGTCCTGAATTTTCCTCTCCCCAAAAGAAAAAGTGTTAAAAGACAAACAGTCCTGGTAGAAAAGAAAATTCCATTATATTCCATCACCACCTTGGCATCCCCTGCTGCCCATGTTGGGGAACTGCTTGGCAATTCAGATGTTTTCCTTCTGGCTTCACTGTGGTGGTAGCAGCAGTAGGAAAAGAAATTAGAATTCTTTATCTGGCTTGATATATTTCTGTAAAAGTACTCCAGAGTATCTTGCCTCTCAGAAAAAGCCCTCCTTGGCCAGGCACAGTGGCCCACACCTGCAATTCTAGCACTTGGGGAGGCCGAGGCGGGAGGATTGCTTGGGCCCAGGAGTTTGAGACCAGCCTGGGCAAGACCCTGTCTCTACAAAAAAAAAAAAAAAATTAGCCCGGTGTGGTGGCACACACCTGTAGTCCCTGTTACTCGGGAGGCTGAGGCAAAAGGATCCCCTGAGCCCAAGAGGTTGAGGCTGCAGTGAGCCGTGATCTTGCCACTGCACACACCAGCCCAGACAACAGAATGAAACTCCAACTAAAAAAAAAAAAAAAGTCCAAGTGCAGGTAGTGTAGTTCCAGAGCTTATAGCATTTGTGGATCAAGGTAAAATATGGGGCACACTGTGTGAGGCTTTAAGTCCTACCAAGAGGACATTTGCAAAGTGGTTGATATCTGGAGTTTGGTAAATAGAGAAAACAAATTTGCTTAGGAAAGTGTAGAACTTTTTCTGCTGAAATTTTCCCATGGAAAAAAAAAAAAAATCAAAACAAGGCAAATGAAGATAGGCCAGACAGATTAACTTCTATAAATCCGGCTAGGTCATTTCCTCACGAAACCAAATCACCGAGGAGTTTTCAGGACAACAGACCAGTGTCTCCTTTTATGCCCTTGGAAAAGTAAAGAATGTTCAGGTTATCTTGGACTTGGGCAAATAGCTTCTTCTCACAAATAGCTTCTTCTCAACCTGCACCTAGACAAAAGATTTCCAAATCAGAGCCGTGGACAGAAGCTAAAAGAAAAAAAAATACAGAGAATTTTAGAACTAAAAGAAACCTGAAGACAAACCAATTTATTTCAGAGGTGAAAAAACCAAGACCAAGAAGTGAAAAATGCCTTGCCTGATACTACATCCTGATAGAGACAAACTGAAACCTGATCCTTGACCTCCTATTCTGGGACTTATCACTCCATACACAGTCTCAAATGGAAACTATAAAGGCCCTTTCAAGTTTCTGGCAAGTCATACAACCCAGAATCCCTCCAGCGAAAAATATTTTAAATGATGGATAAAATATAACAAAAATGTTTGAATACATAGCTGAGTTTGCAAGAAAAAAGGAGAAGTACTTGATACCCAAAATACAAAGAAGGCTGGGCATGGTGGCTCATACCCGTGACTTAGGACTTTGGGAGGTCAAAGCAGGAGGATCGCTTGAGGTCAGGGGTTCGAGAGCAACCTGGGCAATATAAGGAGACCCCCACCTCTACGAAAAGTAAAATAATTAGCCAGTCATGGTGATGCATGCCTGTAGTCCCAGCTATTTGGGAGGCTGAAGCAGGAGGATCACTTGAGCCCAAGAGTTCAAGCCTGCAATGAGCCATGCTCATGCCCCTGCACTCCAGCCTGGGCAACAGAGTGAGATCCTGTTTCTATAGATAGATAGATAGATAGATAGATAGATAACAAAGAAAAGGAAGACAAGCATGTGAACAGATGATACAGGAGCCTTGGGGGTAGTGGGTTGGGAGTATTGGAGATAGAAAGGGGCCCAGATGTTCAGGTGTCTCAAACGTTATGTGTTACACTTGCAGAAGCACTTGTGGCCTATGTGAGATGGAGAAGAACCAGACACTACACTTCATTCACACAGGTGGGGCTCTTATAACACAAAAGGCTGCATAGAATAGAGGCACTAGAAAATACTTATTGGCCTAAGAGAGAACAGGGAAGCCTGACTTAACTGCGGTCTTTAGTAGAAAAAGCAATATCCTAGGAGGAAGTTAACCCACCAAACCCGTGACACAGGGCAGGTACAGAATCTGAATTTGACACCATCCTGCAGAGAATTCCTTGGAGTTTTGTTTGGCAGAAACAAATGCAAAACTTTTCTAGGGGAATACTTTACAACCCAGGCCAAATACGATTCTTACAGACAAAGTGGATCTCTACTGAAGATGACCTCGCAATAAAAAATTATCAAAACAAACAAGGAAAGGAACCACCATGGTAAAAAATCAGTAGACACAACTGTGGCTGAATGAGAATAAAAACCACCAAACTAAACAAAATGAAACAAACACACAGAACTATCTGGTAGAGACTATAAAATAATGTTATAAATGATTAAAGAGGTAAAGGAATAGAAGTCATAAGGAAATAACACTGAAAAAGAAATGGAAAGACTTACAAGTAAAAAAGATTGAATTAGCAATTTTAAAGATTGAATTAGCAAATCAGGCCAGGTGTGGTGGCTCATGCCTGTAATCCCAGCACTTGGGGAGGTTGAGATGAGAGGATTACTTGAGCCCAGGAGTTCGAGACCAGTCGAGGCAACATAGCAAGACCCTGTCTCTACAAAAAAAAAATTAAAAAATTAGCCGGGCATAGTGGCATGTTCCTGTAGTCCCAGCTATTTGGGAAGCTGAGGCAGGAGGATCACTTAAGCCCAGGAGGTTGAGGCTGCGGTGAGCTGTGATCATGCAAATGATTACCTTTGCAGGGCCTCTTTTGCTAGATAGGCTAACATTTGCAGGTTCCAAGGATTAGGACTTGAACATCTTTGGGGAACTGTTATTCAGAATACTATAGCTAGTGATAGCACTATTAGAAATGAAATCGAATGCTGTGCTAGAGAGGGCCTAAAACATGACTTCAGGTTTCATGGTCAGGGAAGGTCTTTCTAAGACCGCATCTAGGCCGAAAATCAAATGGCGGAAAAGAGGTGTGAGGGGACAGGGAGGAGAACGTTCTAGGCAAAGGGAACAGCTAGTGAAAAACAGTAGAGTCAAAACGAGCCTGGCATGTTGGAGAAGTTAATGCTGCTTGAATTGGAAGAAAAGTTACAGAAAGGTAAATGAGTTTTCAAGTCACATTTACTTTCCAAAATAAGAAAACTTAAAGCTCCATCCTGCCTCCTGGTATTTTCCATGGAAATTTTGCCCCAAACTACTGTTACGAGCAGGGACCCCTTTTATCACGGACACCCCTAGAGCACCCACCAGGACAGAGTTCATCTCAGCAGGCCACACATTAAGTTCAAAAGAAGACATAATCTCCCCGAGGTGAGGATTGCCTGAGCCCACAGGTTCGAGAATATCTCGGGCACCTTAGCGAGACCTCACCTCTACAATAAATCAAAAAATTAGCTGGGCGTGCTAGCGCACATGCCTGTAATTCTGGCTACTTGGAAGGCTGAGGCGGGAAGATCTCCTGAGCCCAGCAGGTGGATGCTGGGGTGGCTGCGAGTGTGCCACTACACTCCAGCTTGGGCAACAGAGTGAGACGCCAACTCAAAAAAAAAAAAAAGAGAGAGACATAAACTCCAAAAGAAGTGTTTGTTTTGATTGTGGCTCTCAAAATCTTATGAATACTGTCACCTGCAAAAACAAAGTCTTAGTAACTTTGTTATCATACACAGGAGTTTTTACTACAGACGCTCCACAACTTACAATGAGGTTACATTCCAACAAACACATTGTAGCTTGAAAATATTATTAAGCTGAAAATGCATTTACTACACTTAATCCACCGAACATTATAGCCTAGCCTAGCCTGTGTTACACATGCTCAGAGTATTTACGTGAGCCTACAGTTGGGCAAAATCATCTGGCAACACTGTCCACTGTAGGGTTTCAGTTGTTTAACCCTCATGGTTGAGTGGTTGACCAAGTGCTCACTGAAGCTGCCGATATTGCTAGCCCTCAAGAAAGATCCTCCCACATACCACTAGCCCTCAAGAAAGATCAAAATTCAAAAAAGTACGGTTGCTACCGAATACATAACACTTTTGCACCATCATAAAGTTCAAATATCGTAAGTTGAACCATCATAATTGGGAACCATCTGTATTTTAACTGAAGGAGGAGCTCTTAGTTGTCTGACCCTGGGAAGGCAGAGAGGCCAGACCAGCTCTTCCTCAGGCCATGTTCTGTGTAGTTGGAGAGTGACTGCCAGGCCTTCTGGGCAAAACAATGGCTGCCCTCTCTTCTTCTGAGTCATTCCTTTCTATTGATTCACTTTCCTTTGCTCTGAACATCATGAAGTCTCAGAACAACTAAGACTGTGGATTTTCAAGTTTATGTGAAACTAACAAACATACCTGAAGAGTCTAATACAAATGGCCTTTTGAGATCATGCCCACTTTTTTACCTTTGGCACCAACTGACTGGACTCTCTTACAGTTTTCACTGTGCTCTTCCTTAAATTCTATCCTTCTGCACAGTATTAGAGGCATGGTTCTAGCCCAGTTCATTCTTCATGGCTACAGACCCCAGTAGACTGCCTGGCAAAGAGTAGGTCATCAATACTCACTTGTTATCTTTTCAACACAGGCCTCCCTGGCATCTATGTGCCAAGCACTGAGCTGGGGACTGTATTGCTCTTAACGTCGGTGCAGACCAGGACCTGACCATTCTCAGAGGCTTCTAAAGGAGCAGAATGGTCATAACCAAGAAATCATTTCCATAAAGGAGATTTAAATATCTGTTTGAAAATTTGCATACAATTATAAACCTGGTCCTTTGATCAAATTCCAACCTCAGCAACCAAATCGGACCATCTGAGATACTTGCTGATTTTATGGTGGTTTGCTAATCTCTGTCTTTTCTGGCTCTGAACCATAGCACTGAGCTGTGGAGTGTTAAAGGTTAAGCCTCCGCTCTCTTTCCAGCTCCTCGGATGACTGCCTGGCAGCAGAGGGTGAAATGACCTCATTCATCAGAAGGCACAGAGGGAAGTTTTAAGACAAAAGGTGATCTGCAAAATTAAGGGGGCACTTTTCAAGTTTAGATAAAAACTAGCAGACTTACTTGAAGAGCCTAATACATAATTGTGGTAATTATAAAGTCATGAACACATCTCACATATGGCAAATAAAACCCAGATGGCAAATCTTATGAGCCAAACACTGTAAATCTGTTAAGGAAGGAGACAGCTACTTCCACTGCCTGAAACCTAGGGCCGGTGTGTTATTTCCCCAACACCCAAGAACACATAACCTCTTGGTTCCCAAGCATGATATGGTTTATAGCTTGCAAAATGATAAGACTGCCCCCAAGTCAAGTGGTTGTTTCTGTTCTAAGTCCAGAGGCATCTCATACTCGTGGTGTTCCCATCTGGGCCACACAGTGCCTTCTTTGTGTGTGTTTTCTACTGAACTTTATCCCAGGAGCAGTCTCATATACTAACAGCCCATAAAAGGTGCAATTGCACCCAGATAGGTGTCTTAAAAAATCAGAAGAAGACCTCTTGCCTTGTTGGGTGGAGGTCTCAGGTGAGAAGTGGTTGTTCCTACTGTGAGAAGGATGTTCCAGGCCCTCAGGGTCTGGGTCACCAAGCCCAAGGTGCACACTCTGGGAGAGGCCCAGAGAAGGCAGCCGCCCCACCCCTGGGTAGGGCTGGGACTGGGGTGGAGACAGAACAGGAAGCTCCAGGAGCCACACACCTGCACAGACACTTGAGCGATGAAAGGAAGAAAGACTTCTCCAACACCTCTGCTTACCTTAACAATCTGTGAATAGCAAGGTTATATGCATTGTGTTAAAGGTCGTTCCTTATGTAAAGTTTTAAAATGTACTGCCATTTTGGAAGCCAGATCTTGGCACGTATTAATTTTTTGATATAAGCAGCTTCCAAGACTGCAAGTGGCAGCTCCCTTCTGCTATCTAGGAAAGCCCATGCCCTGGGGTCCCTCAGACCTTTGGGGTCAGTGAGGGAGTGAGCAGGGAGGGGTCAGTCTGGGATATCAGTACAACTGGGCTCCTAACACAAGAGCTCTAGAACCACAGAGATCTAAACGCCCCATCATGTGTCCTGATGAGAACACCAAGAGTTTGAGATGCATACCGAACTTAAGACAGAAACAACCACTCAGACTGACTGGAGGGCAGTCTTGTTTTGCAAACATATCACGCTTGGGAACCAAAGGTTTTATGTTCTTGGATGTTGGGGGGAATGACACACTGGCCCTAGGTTTCAGGCCATGGAAGCAGTTGTCTCCTTCCTTGACAGATGACAGCAAACAACAGCAAAGCGAGCAGCCCACTCCAGACGAGGTCCCGGGCCAGGAGCTCTGGGAGGGCCGCGAGAGGGCGCGCCGCGGCCGCCCCGCCCCGTCCGCCTCAGGTAGGTGACCACGCCCCCTAGACTTCTGGCCCCGCCTCCTCACCGTCCATCCGGCGGCTTCGGCGGGAGTGCCACGCCCACCCCGACCCGTCCTGGCTCGGCCTCGCCTCCTCCCCGCCCACCCCGGCCGCCTCTGCGAGGGCCGCCCCGCCCA